>KQ988994.1:85276-125329 GCA_001598015.1 Dorcoceras hygrometricum
GCAAAACGGCGTCACTTGAATAAGTTGACACGACATCGTTTTATTGCTAAAGGAATCAGCAGATGGAAAAACGCGTATGTATATCAGCAGATGAATTCTTCTAAGCGTTTTTCCAGTCGAACTTCTTAACAACGATGATGGATGTAAGTGCTGCTGAAGTTTTTCCAGAAGATATTCAGGGATTGCCACCAGACAGGGAGTTGGAGTTTTCCATTGATCTAATCCCAGGAGCTGCTCCAGTATCTAGACCATCATATCGGTTAGCTCCAACAGAGATGAAAGAATTGAAAGAACAGATACAGGACCTGTTGGAAAAAGGATTTGTTCGACCCAGTACTTCGCCATGGGGAGCCCCTGTTTTGTTTGTAAAGAAAAAGGATGGGGATTATCGAAATAAGTTGACAATTAAGAATAAGTATCCATTACCTAGGATAGAAGATCTTTTTGACCAATTAAGAGGGTCTGTAGTATTTTCTAAGATCGACTTGAGGTCAGGATACCACCAGTTAAAGATTAAGGCTGCTGATGTTTACAAAACAGCCTTTAGAACTAGATATGGCCATTAAGAATTTTTGGTTATGCCCTTTGGACTTACGAATGCTCCATCAGCATTTATGGACTTAATGAATAGAGTTTTTCAACCATATCTAGACCAGTTTGTAGTAGTATTCATCGATGATATCTTAGTCTATTCTAAGACTCAGCAGGAGCATGTTCAACATTTAAGAATTGTGCTCTAGATTTTGAAAGATAAACGGTTGTTTGCTAAATTCAGCAAATGTGATTTTTGGATGGAAAAAGTATCGTTCCTAGGCCATATAATTTCTAGGGATGGAATAGAAGTCGACCCTGCTAAAGTGGAAGCGGTTCGCGAGAATGTCACAGAGATAAGAAGTTTCTTGGGTTTTGCTGGATATTATCGGCGGTTTATCCAAGGATTTTCCAAGATTGCTGTTCCCTTGACTACGCTTACAAGAAATCAAGTGAAGTATAACTGGACAGAAGAGTGTCAAACCAGTTTTGACAAACTGAAGCAAGCGCTGATTGAAGCACCTGTGCTGATAATGCCAACTGATGAGGGAAAATTTGTGATATACACTGATGCGTCTAAGTTGGGACTAGGAGCTGTGTTGATGAAAGATCATAAAGTTATTTCATACGCATCTCGACAGCTGAAAGACCATGAGAAAAATTATCCAACGCATGACTTGGAATTAGCAGCTGTTGTCTTTGCCCTTAAGATATGGAGGCATTATCTCTATGGGGAGAAGTGTGAGATTTTTACAGATCACAAAAGCTTGAAGTACTTCTTTACCCAGAAATAATTTAATATGAGGCAGAGGCGATGATTGGAACTAGTTAAAGATTATGATTGCACTATCAGCTATCATCCGGGAAAAGCAAATGTAGTGGCTGATGCTCTCAGCAGGAAATCAGCAGGATTAGCGCATTTGACTGTCCAGCAGCCATTGGCAAATGAAATTGAAAGATTTGGACTTGAAATAGTGTCCAGCAGCAGCAGTAATATGATTTTAGGAGACCTCTCAGTAAGATCAAATTTATTAAATCAAATTAGAGAGGGTCAGCAGCAAGACCAGCAGTTGAAGAAATGGGTCCAGCAGGATAAAGAAAGAGGTAACAGTTTATATTTTGCAGAGGATGGAATTGTGAGGTATTTGGGCAGAGTTTGGGTACCTCAAGTGGATGATTTAAGAGCTGAACTATTGAAAGAAGCTCATACAGCATCATATTCAGTACATCCAGGAAGCACGAATATGTACAAGGACCTCCAGCAGTTGTATTGGTGGCCAGGAATGAAGAGGGATGTTGCTAAATTTGTAGCTGAATGTTTAACATGTCAGCTGGTGAAGGCTGAACATCAGCGACCAGCAGGTTTGTTGAAGCCACTGCCGATTCCCGAATGGAAGTGGGAATGTATAGCGATGGATTTTGTAACTGGTTTGCCAAGAACAGTACAAGGATATAACTCCATATGGGTTATAATTGATAGGCTCACTAAGTCTGCTCATTTCTTACCAGTTAAAACGACCTATGAGGTGAGCAGGTACGCTGAATTGTATATTAAAGAAATAGTGAGACTACATGGTGTTCCAATTTCCATTGTATCCGACAGAGATCCTAAGTTTACCTCAGCCTTTTGGAAAAGTCTACATAAAGCTATGGGTACAAGATTAACGTTCAGCACTGCGTTTCACCATCAAACTGATGGACAATCGGAAAGGATGATCCAAATTTAGAAGATTTGCTCAGAGCATGTATTGTAGATTTTTCAGTCAGGATGGGATGTGAGTTTGCGCTGGTAGAGTTTGTTTTCAAAGTAAGATTTTCATCATTTCCAAAGAAAAGTTTTAAAGTGTTCTTCAAAGAAATTTCAGAAAAGTTCGTACGTTACTCAAAGGGAGGATTTCTGCAGGAATTTGCTGTTGTTGCAAAGCTTCAAATAAGGCACGTAAAAGCTGATCTTTTCTACACCATTTGAAGCATATATTGTGTTTTAATGGATCTGCTTGCCTGTATGTTATGGATACATTTAAAGTTCATGTTTGAAATGATTTAGACATGATAAGAAAGATGGGTTCGAAAACGATGTGTTGATGTTCATGATGCTTCCAGTATGTTTCTCAGAAAGTTTATGAAGTTTTATATGTACTGAGGATTCGAATTTATTTCCAGAAATGCTATGAAAGTTCTTCTTACAACAGCTGTAATATTAGAATTTGATAACTGTGTAATTGGTAGTTGCTGGTTGAATCATTGGTATGGTTTGATAGGCAACAGCTGATAACATCGTTGTTGTTTTGATATTACAAATGTTGAGTTATGTATCCAGCAGCTGTATCTACTTGCGGACGTTTGAAAGAGGGTGCTATTTTGTGCCACTGATAGGAAGTGACCCAGAAGAGAAATTGAGTCACTTCGTGGAAGGGTTGAAACCAATGTTCAAAATGAATGTGAGGCTGTCAGTGCCAAGAACTTATAGGGAAGCAGTGGATAGAGCCCTGCAAATTGAAAGAGATTGGAAAGATCTTGATGAAGAAAGGCAACAAAAGAGACAAGCCTTTCAGCAGAAGGATCAAAGGCCATTTAAGAAACATAACAAGAACCAGCAGAGGCCTCAGGAGCAAAAGCCTCTACAAATTCAACCTATAAGCTCCGTCCCTGCTGGTAATAATATGCCATTATGTCCTAAATGTCAAAAGCCTCATTTGGGACAATGCAGACTTGGACAAAACGTCTGCTACAAGTGTGGAATGCCTGGACATATTCTAAAACATTGTCCAAAGTCTAAGCAGCTGGTGACCAGCAGAGCCTATGTGATGACGGCTGATCAAGCTCCTCCTGAGTCGACAGTGGTTACAGGGGAAATTATGATAGCTGGATTTACTTCTCTAGCTTCGTTAGATTCAGGAGCCACGCATTCATTCATTTCTGCTGAGTTTATTAAGAAATTGTTTATCCAGCCAGAACAAGTAATGATAGGTTATTGTGTATCGGTACCATCAGGGGAAAAGCTGGTATCGCACGAATTGTTTAGAAGTTTAGAACTTAAACTTCAAGGGCATAAGATTACTGCCGACTTAATTGTGTTACCAATGCCAGAATTTGATTTAATTTTGGGAATAGATTGGCTAACTAAGTATGGGGTAGTAATTGACTTCAAACTAAGAGCGGTAGCTGTCAACCCACCAGGAAAAGAGCCATTCCAGTTTTTGGCCAAACATGTTAATAAAGTCCCTTCAATTATATCTTCCTTAACAGCAACTGTTAGACCCCAACTGTCAATTGTAGAAGTAGCAAATGAATTCCCTGAGGTTTTTCCAGAAGACATTCAAGGATTGCCACCAGATAGGGAGTTGGAGTTTTCCATTGATCTAATCCCAGGAGCTGCTCCAGTATCTAAACCACCATATCGACTAGCTCCAACAGAGATGAAAGAATTGAAGGAACAGATACAAGATCTGTTGGAGAAAGGATTTATTAGACCAAGCACTTCGCCATGGGGAGCCCTTTTCTATTTGTTAAGAAAAAGGATGGGAGTATGAGATTATGTATAGATTCCGCGAGTTAAACAAATTGACAATTAAGAATAAGTATCCATTACCTAGGATAGAAGATCTTTTCGACCAGTTAAGAGGGTCAGTAGTATTTTCTAAGATCGACTTGAGGTCTGGATATCACCAACTGAAGATTAAGGCAGCTGATGTATATAAGACAACCTTTAGGACTAGATATGGCCATTACGAATTTTTGGTTATGCCCTTTGGACTTACAAATGCTCCATCAGCATTTATGGATTTACGATTCAAATGGCTCCATATGAAGCTTTGTATGATAGGAAGTGTAGAACACAACTTCACTAGGATGAAGTTGGTGAAAGAGCTGGTTTGGGACCAGATGTTGTGGAGCAAACAGCAGCAGCTGTTAGAAGAATAAGAGAAAGAATGAAAACTGCCCAAAGTCGGCAGAAGAGTTATGCAGATAATCGAAGAAGGGAACTGAATTTTGAAACAGGTGATCGAGTATTTTTTAAAATAGATCCAATGAAAGGAGTTATGCGCTTTGGAAAGAAATGAAAGTTGAGTCCAAGGTATATTGGACCCTTCGAGATGTTAGAGAAGGTAGGCACGCTTGCCTATCGATTAGCGCTGCCTCCACAAATGTCAGCAGTGCATAGTGTTTTTCATGTATCAGCTTTGAGGAAGTATATTCCTCATCCTTCGCATGTGCTGAGTTATGAGCCAATTCATTTAGCGCCAGATTTAAGCTACGAAGAGCGACCAGAAAGAATTCTCCTCCGAGAAGTTAGAAGATTAAGAAAGCGTAGCATTCCTATGGTTAAGATACAATGGTCCAATCAGTCGGAGCGAGAAGCAACATGGGAAACAGAAGCTGATATGCTAAGCCTTTACCCATATTTAATTGGTACGTAAATTTCGATGACGAAATTTCTTTAAGGAGGGTAGAGTTGTAACGCCCCAAAAATCCATAGGACCACATTTGTGCATTTTACTAATCTTTTGGACCATTTGGCAATTTTAAATGTTATGTGTCTGCTGAATTGTTGATATCAGCAGGTAAGATGCGCTGCGGCTGGTTCCAGTAGATGACTCCAAGGAGCGATGCACAAGTTGAATTTTAAATCGATTGGAAAATGTTTTAAGGAGGTGAAATGCTTTCTTTAAGAGAAGGTTTGGTGTTTTACAAATTAAAATGATATGAAGGGAATTTTACTAAATTTTAAAAGTGTGTCATGCTTGATTTCACAAGTAGAATGCCACTAATACCTTTCATATAAAAACCTGTTTTCAAAGTAAGATTTTCATCATTTGCAAAGAAAAAGTTTTAAAGTGTTCTTCAAAGAAATTCCAGAAGAGTTCGTGCGTTGCTCAAAGGGAGGATTTCTGTGGGAATTAGCTGTTGTCGAAAAGCTTTGTTTAAAGGCAAGTAAAAGCTGATCTTTGGCTACACCATTTGAAGCATATATTGTGTTTTTATGGATCTGCTTGCCTGTATGATATTTATATATTTAAAGTTCATGTTTGAAATGATTTAGACATGATAAGGAAAGAAAGATGGGTTCGAAAATGTTGTTTGATGTTATGATGCTTCCAGTGTGATTTCCAGTAAAGTTTATGAAGTTTTATAGGTACTGAGGATTCGAACTTATTTCCAGTAAACGCTATGAAAGTTCTCTTGCAGTTAGCTGTAATATTACAATTTGATAACTGTGTAATGGTAGTTGCTGGTTGAATCCATTGGTATGGTTTGATAGGCAACAGCTGATAACATCGTTGTTGTTTTGATATTACAGATGAAGAGTTAAATATTCAGCAGCTGTATCTACTTGTTAAGATTCAGCAGCTGCTTAGTTAGAATCCAGCAGTTGCATAGTTTTCCTAAAAATCAGCAGATGCACTGTTCATCAGCAGATGCATTC
This sequence comes from Dorcoceras hygrometricum, assembly GCA_001598015.1. Classification (NCBI taxonomy): domain Eukaryota; kingdom Viridiplantae; phylum Streptophyta; class Magnoliopsida; order Lamiales; family Gesneriaceae; genus Dorcoceras; species Dorcoceras hygrometricum. The sequence continues at coordinate 91,236 of KQ988994.1, forward strand.
CATAGTGATAATTCAGCAGTTGCTTTATTCGTCTTAAGTACTGTTCATTTCAGATGGTATTAGTCTTGCGACTGGTACTATTCATTTATATACACGTGTTAGCGCTTTTTCTTGCAGCTGATCGATTAGCGTATTCCTTGCGACTGATTGACGCGCTAACGACGTCGTTCCTTTAAGTCATAGAAAAATCAGCAGGTACTCTGGTTATTTCATCTGCTGATCACTCCAACGACATCGTTTCACTTTATACTTATTTAAAAGACCTCGCGACTGGTTTCTATTTGTTGCGACTGGTGCTGTTCATTCAGCAGGTATTAGTCTTGCGACTGGTTTTCTTTCAACCAGTTCCATTATAACGATATATTTCCAAAGTCGATTTCGATACTCAGTAAAGTTTTAAAATGGGAAGCAAATGTTTAAAATGATGGAACCCGATGATTTACAGGAATGTTTAAAGAAAGGATTGTTAAGGAACAAAGAATGTTTTAGATTATGGCATAGATAGTTACGGTCACCAAGGAGAAGGGTGAGCTGTTGTTAAGATGTCGACTGCCCTTTAATATGAGCTATATGCTAAAACTGATATCGGGAGTCATTTTGATCAAAGTGCAAATTGGACCACATAGAACTTATATGCCATGATCAACTGAAAATGAAATTGAAAGAAATGAGAAGCTGGGCTATCATCCCCTGTTTCTGCCGTTGAATGTTTACTGAAATGTTTATGAAAATGACATTGTATATTGAAGTTCCTTAACATATGCATTGCACAGATGTCTGCCTGCGTTTTATGAAATTGTTACTACACATGTTTTACTTTCTGAGCCTTTAGGCTCAGTAGCTTTTAAAATGGTGCAGGTACGACAACTGGTGGAGGAACAGCAGGTGAAACTTGAAATCAGCAGATGGGTGGCGTTGTGTTTATCCAAGGCCTACGTTTTCCGTGTCTAAGTCGTTTTGAATAGATTGTACTGTATTAGATCAGTAGCAACGGTTGTATATTTACTTAGAATAGCAGCTGTTGTAATCGCAATTACAAATTATCAATACAAACTGTTTTTCCGCAAATGTTTTTAGCATTTAGCGTGCAACTTAAGTACCTGCTGATCCTTGAGCTCGTCGTTTGTTTTGTTTCTTTCAAGTTATAGGAAATACAGCCTATAGCGAATTATCATTTAGCCCTTCTTTTATTCGAAAATTTTTATTTACCCAATTCTCGTGGCCCCGTTGGGTTCGGGCGTCACAATTCTAGTGGTTCTCCTCCATCCTCCTCCCAACAGGCATCATCTTGGTTGTAAGTTTTTCAAGGTTTAAGGCAAGTACAAAGCATCCTTGATGCATCTTTCAAGCAATATTAATTTGTGTGTGTATATCTAAAGGCTTTGATGTTTTAAATTCAGAATATTATGCTTGATTTGTATGTTAACTAACTTTTCATGAACTTGGCAGCCAAGTCATAGATCTAGACGTGTGGGAAGGAGTGGAGTCGTGTAGGTGGGAGATCTGTCATGGATGGAGAGTCACGGTTTCTCCTCGGTTCCTTTGGCTTCGTGTGAGCATGCACGGTCTAGGTGTGGTTGGGAATGGCCCCTGGATAGAGCAGGCTGAGCCCTTGAGGCCTTGGTAGACGAGGGGCTGCGTGAAGGGGCTGTGCGTCGTGTGGTTCATTGAGGGTGTAGTTAGGGTTTGAGTTGAGCATGGTTTGTTGTGGCCAAGGGTTGAGTCCAAGAGGGTTATGAGAAGGTACAGGGGTGTCGTTTGGGGTCTGTTCTAGTGTCTGGTCATGCCCTTTGGTCGAAAGAAGTGGTCGGTTTAGAGAAATTGACAGCACCTAGGCTGGTTTGCCCCCTGTGCGCGACCAACGTGGTTGCAGACGTTGGGTTGGGTCGGTTTAGAGAAATTGACAGCACCTAGGCTGGTTTGCCCCCTGTGCGCGACCAACGTGGTTGCAGACGTTGGGTTGGTCGCGTCCGTAACTATTTTTGAGATTTATTTGTTCCAGAGTCAAGTACGTCAAGTTAGGATTACGTGGGTCCAAGTTTGAGGTCATTTGGTTAAGAAAAAAATTTTTATATGATTTTTACGGTTTTGTCGCGCAGAATGGGTCTTTTCGAGATATTTTCGAGAAAGTTGGGAATTTGAGTCTTAGGGGCTGCCAAAATTCATGAATTGTTTTATTTGTTATTTTAAGCTTGATTCCAGTTGATTTTAAGCATTTTTAGCATTTTTGTGATTTATGGAATTTTCGGAATTTAATTATGGTATAAAATCTCTAAAAGTTATAAATTTAGTATGTTTGACTATTTATGCCATTGTTGACTTTTATAAAATGTTTTATGAGCAGAAGATTATGATTTAAGTAAATAAACTTTTTGAGGAATTATTTTGAGGCATGAATAAGGAAAATAAAATTTTGAATGATGGGACTTGATTGTGGTTTTTCTATGACGGATATGGGGTCGGGAGACGTTTCGCTTACCATATCAAAATGACGGGTCTGAGCTTCAGATAAGTACTGAAGTTCCTTTCCAACTGACGGGTCTAGGCTCCGGATGAGTACTGGAGTGCCTTTCCAACCTAGTACTAGTGTTTATTAGCTTGATCAAGCGACTTGAGGTTGAGGGACCACAGTCGAGGAACGGAATTCACGAGAAAAAATGTTTTAGCAAATTTATTTTATGCATGCAAATGTTTTAACGTTATTGAGGATTTATATGTTTATGCTTTTAAATTTCAGAAAAGAAATTATTTTCAGTAGGACTATTTTATTTGCATGTGCATGTATTATTTATTATTCGTTATCCCTGTTTTATAATTGTTGAGTCTTTAGACTCACTATGCTTGTTGGATGTAGATGAGGCCGAGATCGAGATCGAGGGGTAGGATTCCTGATTGGGCTGCAGTCGAGCTTGGCACTTACCCAGCGACCTGCGTTTTTTCGCTTGAGTTTGACAGTGATGTGTTGATTGGCTAGATACCTTGTTTTTAAGCGTTTTATTTAGTTAGACAGAGTTTGATGACCTAAAATGATTTTAAATTACTGCGCAGATGTTAAAACCTTTATTTGTTAGGATGTTTCGAGTATTCATTTATATTTTTTTTTGTCTGGTTGTTATGCTTTGTTTTAAGTCTTTTTAAAGTCACGCGTGAATTGGAGTTATTAGCTGTTTAAAAAAAAAATTATCCAGTCTTTTTCCGTATTAGAAATCCTTTTAAAATGATTGGTTTAACAGTAGTAGTTAGAGGGACGTTTCAACCACTAACTCCCATATTTGGACCACTCCTAGCCCTCCCTAAGACTCCCATGGACCACCTAAGATCGAGCCAAGGTCCTTTAGACAGCCCCTAAATCGAAGCCATGCACAAAAATAATCAAAACCGTGAGATGTAACATGAGACATGCATAAAACGTGAACCATGCGGTATAGATCCGAGGCATACACACAACATTCATGCATAATTTTCATAAAACAGGTTATTATGATTTAAATGGTGAGCAATGGAATTGATATCACATGCCTGGGTTGAAGAAAACGTTGATCTACGAGGTACGGACGTTGTAGGTGGGAGATCGGGGCGCCGCGGGAATTGGATCACCAAGCTCCTTAAATGGCTGTATAATTTTGAAACTTTGTGTGCTTATGGGTGGAGAGGACGGAATGTGCAAGGAAAAGGAGTCTAGGTTTGTGTAATTGATGTTTAAGAAAATAATAAGTGTGCCTATAATGACCCCTCTTGTTTTAATGATGAAAAGTACAAGCTTGCCCCTCTACTTAAATTAAAGGGTGTTTAAAACTCACACTTGGACCTTAATGGTTATAAAATTTCGAAATCTAAGCTTCCTAAAAATTTAAAATGCTTCAAAACTCAATATACCAGCCCGTATAGGTGAAAAACGGGTTCCCCTCCAAAATAGTTATAAAAATCCTAATTCCTAAAAATATTTGCTTAAAATAAAATAAATTCATTCTTAAAATCTCCTAACTTAAAAATCTCAATTATCTTCTTTTCGGTCGACCCTAATCTCGTCCACATGTCCGTAGCTCAAGCAGGCTGAAAAATAACACATGCATACCATACAGCATAAAATCATAAATAAATCATATAAAATGGCATGTAATCATTTAAAAAATAATTTCTCCTTAGTCATGCACTCATTCTACGTAATCTGGATTTCGGGATGTTACAATCTCCCCCCCTTATAGAAATTTCGTCCCCGAAATTCAGTTACGTATCGATAGCACGTCTGGGAGGCATCATGCACACCAAAACCTTATCACGTAAATCTAAGTGCATGACTAAGCGTCGAATTTTAAAAATCTAAGGGCAAAACTCATGCAATGCTAAAACATGCAGCATACTAAAATAAACATAAATAATAAAATAATAAAACTCATAGACTGGTAGTGCGACTTCTGAGCTCCACGCAGCAGGCAAATACCCCACCAGAACCACCGCTCTGATACCAACTGAAACGAACCAGACTCTAGAATTTTTTTTAAAACATTTGCGGAAGCATAAACTTTAAATATGGCTCGTTCCCTTCTAAAACAATTTCTAAATCATTTTCTCAAAATACCTTAAGGTTCAATAAAGGAATAATTAAAACGTCAACCATCCAACATCGTAAAATAATCGAGTAAAAAGAATACTGAAAGCCAACATGTTTAAAAACCAGTATCTAAACTAAAACATAACAAAATTGAATCGTAATGACGGTCAGGGGTACTGCTGCAACCGGCTCAGAGGTCATCACCGCCAGTCGGAATGAGCTCATCGACAGGATCATCACCTGCACCATTTAAACCTAGTGAGCCTAGAGGCTCATCATGCTCTATCGTAATGCATAACGAAGTATATACTAATAAAAATCGCATGCAAGCATATACTGTAACTAAAATAACGTCAGAGACATGGATGCGTGCATGATCTTAAAACATTACATCATGTAATCATATCATAACATATCATATATCATATAAGGCATGTCATATCGTAATCTGAAAGAAAGCGTAAGAGTCATATCAGTGGATGTGAGCAAAGTGTGACTGATCAGTCGTAATAACCAACGTACGTGGCGGTGTGGTTCACCCGACCTTACCTTGGGGTCCCTATATGTCACACCTCTTGAAAAGTGCCACTTCATCCGACCTTACCTCGGGATCCATAGGCAACTGCCACTTCACCCGACCTTACCTCGGGATCCATAGGCACTGAAAACTTGAAATCATTCCTAAAAACAGGGGATCCCGGATACCCGGTTAACTCCCATCGTAGACTTGCCACATCACTTCAATTCCTCGGGTTTTTAACTTAAAAGAACATGCCTGGTCATTTCATAAAATCTCATGATGCGTGAATTTTCTTAAAGTCATGCAATTTAAAATCTAGCCCGTTAATGGATAATTAATTTTTTCTCTAAAACTTTTACGTACATAACATACTACATATATGATTAATTATGCATTTACGGGCTTCTACATTTTTCTATTTCGGTCAAGGATTGATCGAGGTCTGGCTCGCTACTTCTAGACCCAACGTCGCTAAAAAAACGACCGATGAAACGAATGTTCACCGCTTTTTCCCATTTTTGCCCATTTTCTTTAATATTTTGATTTCTTGAAATCAAAGCTAAATTGGCTAATTCAAATCAATTTTGACTTCTAAAAATCAATTTGGGACTTATTGAAATCGATTTTGACTTTTAAAAGCAATTTAAATCAATTTTGACCTCAAAAGCCGGTTTTTACCAAAAGATCGATTTTGACCAAATTAAATTCCAAAAATTCGATTTTGACTTAATTAAATCCTAAAGCCCTTATTTTGACTAAAAACTTAAAATTAAACATAACTTAATTTATTTAAAAGGTTTGATTCAATTTTGACATTCTGGCTATTTTCTTTAAAATTGGACATTCGACATATTAATAAAAATGACAGGTCCCTAAATAAAATAACTTGACTCCATTTTAAAATATTTGACTCGAGACTCGAAGAACCAATCCGGTTCAACCGAACCAGCCGAACCGGTTCAGTTAGAACGAAACATAGCAACTTAAATCCTAAACAAAAAATCCCACACACCCTAACAAGCTGCCGCCGCGACCAGCAGGCACTCCTCACAACCGTTATCCCTGCTCCGGACACCACTGCTAGAGCCCTTCCGGTTGGACCACCCGACTCGAGACTCGAAGAACCAATCCGGTTCAACCGAACCAGCCGAACCGGTTCAGTTAGAACGAAACATAGCAACTTAAATCCTAAACAAAAAATCCCACACACCCTAACAAGCTGCCGCCGCGACCAGCAGGCACTCCTCACAACCGTTATCCCTGCTCCGGACACCACTGCTAGAGCCCTTCCGGTTGGACCACCCCTAGGTCTAGATGGTTCCAACGAGACCAACCATGGTCTAAACCATTGGCTAACCAGGGAGAACTGGTCGCTGCAAGTGGACGCACCAGCCATGCTGCACGCCGTCGCGACTACCTGCTGGTTTCCACGTTTTTTCTCCCTGATCCGGCCACCACTGCCGGAGCCCTTCCAGTTGGACCACTCACAGGTCCAGGCGGTTCCAATGGTACCAGCCATGACCCATGTCGTGGACCATGTCGTGGAAGGCAGCGCACCGCGCTGTGCAGAAAACACACAGCGCGCGGTGTTTGTTTTCTAGCCACTGGTACGACCACTAACTCCCATATTTGGACCACTCCTAGCCCTCCCTAGGAATCCCATGGACCACCTAATATCAAGCCAAGGTCCCTTAGACAGCCCCTAAACCGAAGCCATGCACAAAAATAATCAAAATTGTGAGATGTAACATGAGACATGCATAAAACGTGAACCATGCTGTATAGATCCGAGGCATACACACAAAATTCATGCATAATATTCATAAAACAGGTTATTATGATTTAAATGGTGAGCAATGGAATTGATATCAAAGGACTGGGTTGAAGAAAACGTTGATCTGAGAGGTACGGACGTTGTAGGTGCGAGATCGGGGCGCCGCGGGAATTGGATCACCAAGCTCCTTCAATGGCTGTATAATTTTGAAACTTTGTGTGCTTATGGGTGGAGAGGACGGCTGGTGCAAGGAAAAGGAGGCTAGGTTTGTGTAATTGATGTTTAAGAAAATAATAAGTGTGCCTATAATGACCCCTCTTGTTTTAATGATGAAAAGTACAAGCTTGCCCCTCTACTTAAATTAAATGTTAGGACCGATTTAAGACTTAGCAGCGCTGCTTTGAAAGATTAAATAAAATTTTGCGCTGCTATTAAAGGAGGTGCAATACCTCTGGTTCTTGAACATTAAAAAACAGAGCACCGGAGACAGATCTGGTATGAATTAAAATCATGCGGAAAACACCAGAACTGAATCCTAATATTTTAAAACAACTTTGCGCAAACAGATTTCTGTAAAATCAGAATGTGAAATCTGTTTGCTATGTGCTAGTGTGATATCTGTATGCGTGCTAAATAAATATGCAAGTGCTGAATGAATAATAGAATACAATACTCAATCGATTTGTTTATGGAAGTTCGGACTTCAATGTTCTACGTCTCCCCTTCTTCCTCCTCGGAAGGTTCCACTAGAAGATTTGATCTATACATTGTGTACAGACCCGATCCCGCAACCAGCAGCTGCGAGAACTCCTAGACTCTACCAGCCCTCGGCTGTTTACTCAGAACTTGTTTAACGTCTCTGTTCAAAGACTACATACATAGAGTTTAACGTCTTCGTGCTTGGACGGTAACTGATTGGTATTGGGTTTTGAGATTCATTCACTATACAATGAATGTGAATGAATCTCTGTGTGTGAGATTTTTATAATGAAGCGCTCAACTCTCTGTTTCTCTATTTCTCACACACTAGGGAAGTGCTCTGCAAAAGCTAATAAGAACTCAGCAGTTGACGCTCGTAGCAAGCTCCTCTCTAATGGTGGTCGACTGCTTCGTACTTCTATTTTTCTTCCCTTTGTTTGTGCACTGTACAACAAACATCTACTCAAACAGCCGCTCTTCAATGGCGTTCTTCTCGTATATAAGCCTCTGTTTGAATTCAATCCGTTGGACACAAATTCTTCCCGTTTGAAATATGCTCTGTAAAGTACCGACAGGGAGTTGTCCTTGTGTCCTTTCTTTTGCAGGATTTTTGTCGTCTTCAACATTTGAAATAAGCTCAGCAGTTGACATCCAGTTTTAGTGAATCTTCATAATATAATTCGTCAACTGCTTCGCTACTGGTTGTAAAAAGTTGATGACGCAGACCAAGGTTTAGGAGCGTTGAAGACTAATGTATTTATCTACCAGCGTCTGGTTCGTTCTTCAATCTTCTTTGCGTCTGGATTCTTGTCGACTGGATATGCAAAGCACTGTAGCTCGCGATTGGATACACTGTAGCTTGCGACTGGTACATCATCTTGTGACTGGATGCATATCAACAGCTGGTTTACTGTAGCTCTCGTCTGGATGTACTGTAGCTACCTGCTGGTTTCTCTTGAGAGTTGTACCTGCTGGTTCTAAGCGCGAAGGCAAAACGCTGTCGTATCCATTTATCCAAAACATCGTTTTGCTATCGCTAACTTCAAGTATCATCAACTGGTTGCACTGTAGCTCTCTGCTGATTGTGATGACATCGCTGCTGACGTCATCATCGCTGATCCAGCTCTTGCGCTTCTTGTTGACTGCTGAATGCTGACGTCATAGTTGCTGATGATAATTTCTTCCAATCAGCAATGCTGACGTCATCGTTGCTGATCACTGCTTCCTCCAATAGAAATGCTGACGTCATCATTGCTGATTCCAGATTCCTCTTCACATCGACGTCTGATTCATTCATGCTTGCGCAACAGCTGGTTTTGATCTTCATAACTGATTCCAGACTTTAACTATAGTGAACCAGATTTCTCCAATCTTCACATGATCAGACTTCTACTGTTCATCTTCTTCTTCGACTGCTTCAACTCCTGGACACTGTAGCTTACTGCTGAATTGTATTTCTTCGATACACAACTTCTGTACACTAAGTAGAAGTGTTAGAAACACAATAATAAGTTTTGTGTAATTCAAAATTCAATCTGGATCTGTTGACACAGATCCATCATTAAAGGATGTTTAAAACTCACACTTGGGCCTTAATGGTTATAAAATTTCGAAATCTAGGCTTCCTAAAAATTTAAAATGCTTTTAAACTCAATATACCAGCCCGTATAGGTGAAAAACGGGTTCCCTCCAAAATAGTTATAAAAATCCTAATTCCCAAAAATATTTGCTTAAAATAAAATAAATTCATTCTTAAAATTTCCTAACTTAAAAATCTCAATTATCTTCTTTCCGATCGACCCTAATCTCGTCCACACGTCCGTAGCTCAAGCAGGCTGAAAACTAACACATGCATACCATGCAGCATAAAATCATATAAAATGGCATGTAATCATCTAAAAATATTTTTCCCTTAGTCATGCACTCATTTCTACGTAATTTGGATTTCGGGATGTTACATTTTTAATCTAAAAATGTTAAATAAAATTATAGTATTTTATATTTCGATTATAAACGATCATAAAACGGATATGTTAATGACTAGTAACGGATATAAACGGCTATATTATATTTTATAAATATGTTATTTTCTAAAGCATTCATTCACCCGTGTATTACTTTTCTCCATCAAATTTTTCTTCACAAACTTTATATCTCTAATTACAAAAGGAAGACGAAGATGATTCATCCAAGGATAATTTTTAGAATTATTTGGATCATTATACTCACTAGTCTTGTATTTATCGGCGAGTATCCGCCTCGCACTTTTTCGTTATTTCGGACCATGCTTGTATTCATAGTTTATCCATTATTTTTCATTGTCATACTAATGGATCTTAACTAATAATATTACATATATATTGTTAATCATTTCTTCATTATTATTATGTCACATTTATATAACTAATTTTATTAATATTGTTTCTATGGTATATAGATTTGATCATGTCAAATATTTCTAAGCTTGAATTTAACGCTCTTGACATCTCCGGTAAAAATTATCTATCTTAGATACTAGATGCTTAAATGCATCTAGATGCTATGGACATAGGAGATACGATCAAAGAGGGAAATATTGAATTCCCACAAAATCGTGCAAAGGCTATGATATTCATGCGTCATCTTTTTCATGATGCTTTGAAAACTGAATATTTGACGGTAAAAGATCCATACGAACTGTGGAAAAATTTGAAAGAGCGATATAGCCATCAAAAGACGGTAATTTCCAAAAGCACGTTATGATTAGATGCATTTATGCTTACAAGATTTTAAATCTGTAAGTGAGTATAATTCTGTCATATTTCGCATTAGTTCACAATTGAAGCTATGTGGAGAAAAAAATTACTCATGACGATTTATTGGAAAAAAACATACTCCATATTTCATGCCTCCAATGTTCTCCTGCAACAGCAATATAGAGAAAAAAGTTTTAAAAAACTATTCTGAATTGATTTAATGTTTGCTCGTGGCTGAGAAAAGTAATGAATTATTGATGAAAAATCACGAAATCCGCCCTACCGATTCTAACCCATTCCCTGGCGTGAATATGGCAATACATGATGACAGAAGAAACCAAAATAAGACCTAATCTGATCGTAATCGTGGTCGTGGGCGTGGCCGAAATCATGGACACGGCCGTGGACATTAATTCATATGGTCGTGGACGTGGAAAATCTCATGATTATAATGCTGGTTGCAGTTATAAAAATCAAAAGAATACAAGCTATCAGAAGTGGGGCAATGATAAAGATAAGAAAGTGAAAGTTGGACATGCTAATGAATCCAAGAAATCAGACAGTGATGTTATGTGGGATGAAAGGACATTGGTATAATACTTGCATACGTCCAAACACCTTGTTGATCTATATCAAGCATCAAAAGAAAAGAAAAAGTATGCTGAAACTAATTTCATTGATCAAGGTGAAGGCTTAAGTCAACTCCAGACATTCCCAGCATACTTTGATGTTTCTAATTTCTTTGAAGAACAGAATGAAAGAATTGATCATTGAAACGAACCAGACTCTAAATTTTTTTTTTAAATATTTGCGGAATACATAAACTGGAAGTATGGCTCGTTCCCTTTTTAAAATATTTTAAAATCATTTTCTCAACAATACTTTAAACATAAATAAAGAAATATTTAAAACGTTAAAACATCCATACAGTTTAAAACCAACTGCGTAGAAGTACTGAGAATGAACATGTTTAAAGCCAACATCTGAAAAATGTATCATAATATAATGAAACATAAAGACGATCACGGGGTACTGCTGCAGCAGGCGCTCAGAGGTCCTCACCTCCAGTCGGGGTAAACTCAGCAGGGTCATCACCTGCACCATTTAAACCTAGTGAGCCTAGAGGCTCAGCATGCTCTATCTTGTATCATAACAAAGTACATACTAATAAAGTCGCATGCAAGCACATAATTGTAATAAAATAACGTTAAAACATGAATGCGTGCATGATCTTAAAAGATTGCTTCATACATTTCATATCATACATAGCACATACATACGTAAGGCATGACATAGTATAACATGAAAAACGTATGAGTCGTATCCTGAAGTGTGGACCAAAGTCGATTGATCAATATATAAACCAACATACGCGGCGGTGTGGTTCACCCGACCTTACCTAGGGATCCCTATATGTCACACCTCTATGCTACCACTTCACCATGCCGTGAACACATGGATCCATAAGCTCGTAGTACATGGAAACAGAAGTTCAACGGGCCCGATATCCCGCATCCCCTCATCATAAATTGCCACAAATCATTCAAGTCCTCGGTTTTGTCTTTTAAAAGAACATGTCTTTAACATTCCATAAAACATTCATGATGCATGCTTTTCGTAAAATTATGCAAGTTTAAAAGCTTAACTCGTTAATGTATATTTAATCCTTTCCTTTAAAACATTTACTTACATATAATACTACATATATGATTAAATATACATTCACGGGCTTCTACATCTTCTACTTCGGTCAAGGACTCGTTCAGGATCCTGACCCAATACTTGTAGACTTAACATAAACATTAACTTAACCCAAGTCTTGGGGGTTCCACTTTAAAATTTCCTAACACATCCAATTTTGACTAATTTCACTCAATTTTGACTTTAGAAATCAAAATGCTAGTTTTGACTAACTCAAAATCGATTTTGACTTAAAAATCAAAAGACTAATTTTTACAATTTCAAAATCAATTTTGACTTAAGAAAATCAACTTAACCAATTTGACTTATAAAAAGGATAACTTAAACAATTTTGACTCAAGGACCAATTTTGACCAAAAGACCGATTTTGACCAAATTAAAAGCCAATAATCAATTTTGACTTAATTAAAAATCAAAGACTCAAATTTTGACTAAAAAATTAAACAAAATAAACATCAAACTCAATTAAATCAAAGTTTTACTCAAATTAAAACCTTTGACCATTTTCTTTAAAATTGGACATTTGACTTAAAATTAAAATAATAGGTCCATAATTAAAATAACTAGGGTAAACTTTAAGACATTTTGACTCGAGACTCAATGAACCGATCTGGTCCAACCGACCGAACCATCCGATTCAATTGAACCGAACCAAGCAACAAACTAAACCTAACCCATGCAAGCGTCGTCGCCCCCACGCGACACGCTCCATTCTCACCGCTCGTCCTCCTCGCTTCGGCCACCATGGCCGGAGCCCCCGCGGCTGGACCACCCCCAGGTCCAACCGGTTCCAACGGACCAAGCCACGGCCCCAGCCATGAACTTCGAGACACAAAAAGATGGCAGCCCGCTCACGGTCCCTCACATGGAGCCGTGCGACTCAAACTCGATCCAGCAATGGTTTTGCCATGAACCAGCCATCAAATCCTGACATTGGACGTTTCTAGACCATCCTAGGATCCCCATGGACCAGCTAGACTCGAGCCACAGCCCCCAAGAGAAGCCCCTTAGCCGAAGAAATTCATGCAATAAATAGAGACATGGTGAAACTTCATGTGATATGCATGGATCTAAGTTAAGGATGCATAGATTTGAATAGAACACAAACAATTCATGCATAATTTCAATAAAACAGTTTAATACGGCTTAATGGTGAGAAAACGAAAAGATATTATATGTCTGGTTCGTAGGGAAGGTAGATCTGAGAGTTACCGACGTTGTAGACACGAGATCGGGGCACGACCGCATTTGGATCACCAAACTTTGGAGAAAATTCGAAGGGGCTGCTTGAGGAGGAGGGGAGGACGGCTGATAGGGGATGAGGAGGCTAGGTTTTTTTATTAAACTTTGGTGTTATGAAAAATGAAGGTGACAATTTTGACCCCTAAGGATTTAATTAAGAAAAGAAAGTGATTTTGACAGGTTTGCCCCTCCATTAATTAAAAAGCTAATCAAAATTCATAAATTGGCTTAAAAATTATAGATTTTCAAATTCAAGGTCCCCTCATATTTTAAAACACTTTAAAATCCATCAAAACAGTCCGTATAGGCGAAAAAGGGGTTCCCATCCAAAATAATCATAAAAATCCCAATTTTCAGAAATTGTTGCTTGAAATAAAATAAATTTATTCTTAAAAATCTAATAACTTAAAAATCTCAAATTATTTTCATCTCGGTCGTCCCTAGTCTCGTCCACGTGTCCGTAACTCAACAGGCTGAAAAACAATACATGCACACCATGCAACATAAAATCATGAACGAATCACATAAAATAGCATGTAATGATCTAAAATTATTTTTTCCCTAGTCATGCACTCATTCTCACGTAATCTGGATTTCGGGCGTTACAATCATTTTGTTGGTGATGATGAAAGTTTGCCAAATTGTTAAATATGATTGTAGTTTATTCAAATATTGTATTTCTAAGTTGTTTTCTGATTGTTGTTGGGTTTTATTGAATATTTTGTTATCTTAATGGATTGCTTATTATTGTTTTACAAAATATTTATAGAATATGGATTTTGGACATGAAGTCGATGATGGGGATTTATGTATTGTTGACAGTGCGACAACACATTCGATATTTAAAAGAGATAAATATTTTTCATATTTGCAAATGAGAAAAAGTAATGTCAACACAATTTCTGGAAGTACAAGCATTATTGAAGGCTCTGGAAAAGCAATTTTATATTAAATGGATGGACGCATTTTATAATCAATAATGCATTGTTCTCTTCTAAGTCTCAAAGAAATTTGTTATGTTTTCAAGATATCCGACGAAATGGATATTATATTGAGATTTTTAGCCAAGATGATAAAGAAAATCTATTGATTACAAAATAAGTGTCGAGAAAGAAATATATTGCTGAAAGATTACCGACCTTTACATCTAGCTTATATCACACAAAAATAAATGTAGTAGAACGAATGTCACAGTTGATCAGAATTCATGGATATGAATAATTTTATACTGTGGCATAATCGATTGGGACATCTCGGCTCTACAACGATGCGAAAAATTATTGAGAATTCACAAGGGCATCAAATGGAAAACAAGAAAATTTTGAATTTTGGAGAATTTTCATGTGATGCTCGTTCTCAAGGCAAATTAATCACAAGACATTCACCAACTAAAGTTGGTATTGAGTCACCTACATTTTTTTAAAGAATACAAGGTGATATTTGTGGGCCCATTCATCCACCATGTGGACCATTTAGATATTTTATGGTTTTAATTGATGCATCTACAAGATGGTCACATGTATGCTTACTATCATCTTGCAACTTGGCGTTTGCAAGACTATTGACTCAAATAATTCGTCTAAGAGCACAATTTCCAGAATATACTATTAAGAGGATTCGTCTTGATAATGCTGGTGAATTCACATCCCAAACATTTAATGAATATTATATGTCAATTTGAGATAATTGTTGAACATCCAATGCCTCATATTCATACATAAAATGGTTTAGCAGAGTCATTTATTAAACACTTACAGTTAATAGCTAGACCATTGATAATGAGGACAAAACTCCCCACATCAGTATGGGGACATGCTGTTTTGCACGCAGCAACACTAAAACGTATCAGACCAACTAATTACCATGGGTTCTCTCCTTTGCAACTAGTTTTTAGCCATGAGTCTAAAATTGCCCTGAATCGAACCAGACTCTAGAATTTTTTTTTAAAACATGTGCGGAAAACATAAACTTAAAGTATGACTCGTTCCCTTTTAAACATTTCTAAATCATTTTCTCACCCATACTTCAAACATAAATAAATGAATATTTAAAAACGTTAAAACATCCAAACGGAATAAAAATCAACCGAGTAAAAATACTGAAAGTGAACATTTTAAAACCAACATCTGAAAAATGTATCGTAACAGAACTGAAACATAAAGGCGGTCACGGGGTACTGCTGCAACAGGCGCTTAGATGTCCTCACCGCCAGTCGGGGTAAACTCAGCAGGATCATCATCTGCACCATTTAAACCTAGTGAACCTAGAGACTCAGCATGCTCTATCTTATATCATAACAAAGTACATACTAATAAAATCGCATGCAAGCACATACTTGTAATAGAGTAACGTTAAAACATGAATGCGTGCATGATCTTAAAATATTTCTTCATACATTTCATATCATAACATAACATGTAACATATATAAGGCATGACATAGCATAACATGAAAAACGTATGAGTCGTATCCTGAAGTGTGACCATAGTCGATTGATCAATCTATAAACCAACGTACGCGGCGGTGTGGTTCACCCGACCTCGAGTCGGGATCCCTATATGTCACAACTCTATGCTTCCACTTCACCATGATATCAACACATGGATCCATAAGATCGTATTACATGAACAGAAGTTCAACGGGTCCGGTATCCTGCATCCCCTCATCATAAGTTGTCACAAATCATTCAATCCATAGATTTTTGTCTTTTAAAAGAACATGCATTTGACATTCATAAAACATTCATGATGTATGCATTTCGTAAAATTATGCAAGTTTAAAAGCTTAGCCCGTTAATGTATTTTTAATCCTTTAATTTAAAAAATTTACGTACATAGCATACTACATATATAATTAAATATACATTTACAGGCTTCTACATTTTTCTGCTTCGGTCAAGGATTGGTTCAGGAGTCCAGCCCACTACAACTGGACTAAACATCACTCTTAACTTAGTCAATGAATCGAATGTTTACCCTTGAAATCTTGCCTACTTTTAATTCAATTTTGACTTATTAAAAAATCAAATTAGACTTATTTAAAATCGATTTGACTTATTTAAAATCGATTTTGACTTATTTAAAATCAATTTTGACCCCAATAGTCGATTTTGACCAAAAGACCGATTTTGACCAATTTAAAATCCAAGAAATCCATTTTGACTTGATTAAAATTCGAAAGGTCCCAAATTTAACTTAAAATTCAAAAATAAACATAATTCTAATTATTTTAAAAGTTTGACTCAATTTTAAAATATCTGGCTAATTTCTTTAAAATTGGACATTTGACTTAACAATTAAAATAACAGGTCCATAATTAAAATAACTTGAACCGATTTTAAAACATTTGACTCGAGACTCGAAGAACCGATCCGGTCCAACCGAACCAATCCGGTTCAATCGAACCGAACCACTCAAAACAAAGCCCTAACCCGAATACACGCACACATGCATGCGCGCAGCCGCGACCAGCGACTGTTCTTCCCATTCAAACTCCCTGCTCCGGCCACCATTGGCCGGAGCCCTGCCGGCTGGGCCCCCCCCAGGTCCAGCTGGACCTAACCTGACCAGCCTTGGCCCCAACCATGGTTGCATGAGGGAGCATGAGTCATGTAAGGGAGGCGCATGGCGCCGCACGGAAACATGCAGTACATGGTGTTTCGCATAAAGCCGATGGTTCGACCATGATCTTCCACCTTTGAACCACTCGTAGCCCACCCTAAGACCCTCACTTGACTTCCTAGCCATGAGCCATGACCCCTGGGCCTTTCACAAACCGAGGAACATAAGAAATAGTCAAGAAACGTGAAAGACAATTACGTATGATGCATGAATTCAATCAATGATAAATAGATCTGAAATAAACACATCAAGTTCATGCATAATTTCATTAAAACAGGTTAATATGATTTAAATGACGAGAAAAAGGATTGATATCACATTCCTGGTTAGGATGGAGTAAAAATCTGCGAGTTACCGACGTTGTAGATGCGAGATCGGGGCACCACCGGATTTGGATCACCAAAGCTCACCAAGAACTTGAGATTTTCGAAACTTGTGCTATGGGGAATGGAGAGGGACGGCTGGTGTGTGTTGTGGAGGCTAGGTTAAGTGTAAATTTTGAGCTATGAAAAATAATGTGTGACACAATTGACTCCTATGGGTTTAATTAGGAAAAAGGGGAGAAAATGACATGCTTGCCCCTCTAATTAATTGAAGGATAATCAAAATCTTTATCTTGGTTTCGAAATATCAAATTTTCGAAATCCACGCCCCTCAAAATTTAAAACATCCTAAAATCCAATAAAACAGCCCGTATAGGCGAAAAACGGGTTCCCCTCCAAATTAATTATAAAAACTCCAATTTTCAGAAATTTTTACTTGAAATAAAATAATTTCATTCTTAAAAATCCAATAACTTAAAAATCTCAAATTATTTTCATTCCGGTCGGCCCTAATCTCGTCCACGTGTCTGTAACTCAAACAGGCTGAATAACAACACATGCATACCATGCAACATAAAATCATAAATAAATAAAATAAGATGGCATGTAATCATCTAAAATTATTTTCTCCCTAGTCATGCACTCATTTCTACGTAATCGGGAATTTCTAGGCGTTACAACTCTTCCCCCCTTATAGGAATTTCGTCCTCGAAATTGAGTACGTACCTAATAACTCCGGGTAGCGCGTCCGCATATCGGCCTCAGTCTCCCAGGTAGTTTCATCCTCCCAGTGATTCTGCCACCGGACCTTGACCATCGGAATACTCCACGCTCTCAGCCTGCGTTCCTCCCTAGCTAGAATCTGCACTGGTCGCTCCTCAAAAGATAAATCTGGTGCCAACTGGAGCGGCTCAAAATCCAACACATGAGACGGGTTCGGAACATACTTCCACAACATCGAGATATGGAAGACATTATGAACTGCTGATAGGCTGGGTGGTAACGATACTCGATAAGCCAAAGTACCAACTCTCTCCAAAATCTCAAATGGACCAATAAACCTCGGGCTAAGCTTGCCCCTCCGGCCAAAGCGCATCACGCCCTTCATGAGCGATATCGCCACAAACACATGATCTCCCACAGCTAGCTCCAGATCTCGTCGTCTCCGATCGTCATAACTCTTCTGACGACTCTGGGCTGTCCTCATCCTATCCCGAATCCTCGACACAATATCTGCCGTCTGCTGCACTAACTCAGGCCCGGTAAGCACTCTCTCACCAACCTCGTCCCAGTGTACGGGAGATCTGCATCTCCTCCCGTATAGAGCCTCATACGGAGCCATCCCTATCGATGCCTGAAAGCTATTGTACGTGAACTCTACCAGCGGCAATCTCGAGTCCCACGTACCCTGGAAATCTATGATGCAAGCTCTCAGCAAATTCTACAAAATCTGAATGACCCTCTCTGACTGTCCGTCTGTCTGCGGATGAAATGCAGTGCTGAACGACAATCTAGTCCCCAAGGCGGCATGCAAACTCCTCCAGAACGCAGATGTGAATCTGGTGTCCCTATCCGACACTATCAAGACTGGTATGCCATGCAGTCTGACCACCTCTCGGATGTAAAGCTCTTTGTACTACGTCAGGGTGAAAGTAGTCTTCATCGGTAAGAAATTCGCTGACTTGGTGAGTCTGTCCACAATCACCCAGCCATGCAGTCTGACCACCTCTCGGATGTAAAGCTCTTTGTACTACGTCAGGGTGAAAGTAGTCTTCATCGGTAAGAAATTCGCTGACTTGGTGAGTCTGTCCACAATCACCCATATAGCCGCGTACCCCTGGGACTCCTGGGCAATCCAACCACAAAATCAATCATAATATGCTCCCACTTCCACTCAGGAATAGGGAGTGGCTGCAACAACCCTGCCGGTCGCTGATGCTCTGCCTTGACCTGCTTACAGGTCAAGCACTCAGACACGAATCTCCCAATGTCCTTCTTCATCCCTGGCCACCAGTACAATGTTGCAAATCTCTTTACATCTTCGTATTCCCTGGGTGGATGGAGTACGTCGATGCATGAGCCTCAGATAAGATCTCGGCTCTCAACTGTCCAGTGCTCGGCACCCACATATGGCCTCTGAAACGAACTATCCCATATTCAACAGTGTACAGACCTTGTCCTCTGTCCTCATCACGCTACCTCCACTGCTGTAACTGCTCATCGGAGGCCTGCCCCTCTCTGATCCGCTCTCGAAGAGTCGGCTGAATAGTGAGCGCTGCTAAACTCGACGCATAGCCTCCTGAATAGAACTCTAGGCCGAATCTCTGAATCTCAGCCTGTAGTGGCCTCTCAACTGACAAACACGCCACCACTGCAGTATTCCGGCTCAAAGCGTCTGCCACTACATTAGCTTTACTCGGATGATAGCTAATGTCACAGTCATAGTCCTTCACAAACTCTAACCATCTGCTCTGCCTCATGTTCAGCTCCTTATGGGTGAAGAAGTACTTTAGGCTCTTGTGGTCGGTGAATATCTGATACTTCTCGCCGTATAAGTAGTGTCTCCAAATCTCAACGCAAACACTACAACTGCAAGCTCCAAATCATGCGTCAGATAGTTCTGCTCATAACTCTTCAGCTGTCTCGACGCATACACAATAACCTTACCACCCTGCATCAGAACTGCACCCAAACCTCTCAGAGAAGCATCTGTATAAACCACAAACTCCTTGTGGTCCACTGGCATAGCTAATACTGGCGCTGAAGTAAGGGCCTCCTTCAGCTGATCAAAGCTCCTCTGACACTCGGGACTCCACACATACTTCGCATTCTTCTTGGTCAGGGATGTCAAGGGCACTGAAATATATTCACCAAAACGCACTAAAATGGGTCCCAAGAATTGAAATATATGTTGGATATGATTCTCCATCGATTATCAAATATTTAGAGCCAATGACGGGGGATGTTTTCACTGCACGTTTTGCCGATTGTCACTTTGATGAAACAAAGTTCCCAACATTAGGGGGAGAAAATATGAAATCACCAAGTGAATTAACTTGGAATGCACCACTCCATCAATTTGATTTCCGGACAAATGAATGTGAGAATGAAGTCCAAAGAATAGTACATTTGCAAAATATTGAAAATAAATTACCTGATGCATTTAATGATGTAAAAAGGGTAACTAAGTCATATATACTGGCTGCTAATGCTCCAGTACATATCGATATTACTAAAGTACCATCAAACAATGAATCAAGTGCACGACTCAAACGTGGTAGATCAATTGGATCCAAAGATAAAAATCCACGAAAAAGGAAAGGAACAAATAATGTTGATACTCATAATGAGATATCCAATCCATTGATTGATAAGTCTGAAAATCTTGATGATCATTCCCCCGAAAAGGTTCAAATATTTGAAAATGATGAGATTTCGATAAATTATGTCAACACGGGGAAGAGATTTAATCGATCGGAATTTACTGTCAACAATAAGTTTGGTTATGCTGTAGCTCGCGATGTTGTTAATGAAAATGATGATCTAGACCCTACATCTGTAGATGAATGTCGTAATCGACACGATTGGCCAAGTTGGAATAAAGAAATACAAGAATAGTTAAATTCATTAGCAAAACGTGAGGTCTTTGGACCTGTGGTATATACACCCAAAGGAGTAACTCCTGTGGGTTGTAAATGGATTTTTGTACGAAAACGAAATGAGAAAAACGAAGTGACTAGATATAAAGCTCGATTGGTAGCACAAGGTTTTTTTCAATGACCTGGTTTTTATTATGAACAGACTTACTCTCCAGTGATGGATTCAATTACGTTCCGATACCTTATTGGCATGACCATACAAGAAAGACTTGAAATGCGTCTTATGGATGTTATCACTGCATACTTGTATGGAAAACTGGATAATGATATTTACATGAGAATCCCTGAGGGATTTAAGATATCGGAAACATTTGGTCCAAATTGTAAAAATGTTTGCTCCATTAAATTACAAAGATCCATTTACGGATTAAAGCAATCCGGACGCATGTGGTACAAACGCCTTAGTGACTATTTATTGCAAGAAGGATATAAAAATGATCCAATTGTCCATGTATCTTTATTCAAAGGAATGGATCAAAATTGTAATTATTGCTGTATATGTTGATGATTTAAACATGACAAGACAGTCGATATATTGAAGTAGGAATTTGAAATGAAAGTTCTAGGCAAAACAAAATTCTGTCTTAGTCTACAAATTGAGCATCTTCGTGATGGAATTTTAGTCCATCAATCAACTTATACACAAAGAATCTTGAAACAATTTTATATGGATAAAGCTCATCCTTTAAGTTCACCCATGGTGTTTCGATCACTTGATACGACAAAAGATATTTTTCGACCACGCGATGAAGAAGAAGAACTACTTGGCCCAGATGTGCCATACCTAAGTGCTATTGGTGCATTTTTTAGACCCGAAAGTTGAATTAGATTAATTGAGTTAATTAATCGGATTTTATGAGATTCAGATTTGAGCGTGAACAAATTGGGGTAACCAGCTTTGAGTTGGTAGGCTTCGTGAGCGTATTTGGGTCAGATTTGATACTTAGAACAATTCTGGTAAGTTTAAGAATTTTGGTTGCATCGATCAGATTTGAGAGCTGATCAGATTCGAGGTTAGAATCTGGTGTCGCTAAGTAGATGTGAGTACGCTAGTGTGTGTGAGCGTATTTGGGTCAGATTTGATACTTAGAACAATTCTGGTAAGTTTAAGAATTTTGGTTGCATCGATCAGATTTGAGAGCTGATCAGATTCGAGGTTAGAATCTGGTGTCGCTAAGTAGATGTGAGTACGCTAGTGTGTTTCTGTAGCGGGTAGCGAAACTACGTCGTTCGGATTAGTTGGAACGACAGTGTTTTGGCTTAGCGGGGGAGACTCAGTTATGAGTAGCGTTGGTCTTCAGATTTGGGGGATCTGAGTGTTGCGATGCGTTTAGCATTTCAGATTTGAGTAGCGGATGACGTGTCAAGATGCGAGAGTGTACTCTGTGCGACGTCGTTTGGGTAAGTCAGGATCTATTTTGACGAAGAGTTATATCTGATGTGAGATTCAGATTTGAGTGGGAGACCAGTTTTGAGACTTAAGTGTCGGTGGGTACTGTTCATCAGAATTGAGCAGATTTGACCTTTAAATAGAGGACTTTGCCTTCGTTCTTTATTATTCAGCTTCGACTCTTGGAATATTTCTCGATAGCAAATTCTGTCGCGATACCCTAGCTACTGTCCACCGAACCTTATTTTCTCCAATTGCCGGTGGTAGACAGCTCTGATTAAAGTAAGAGTGGTAGCGCTGGACTCCTCTTGCTAAGACGCTTCGTTTGGTACCGCTTTTGGAAGCTTGCGTGTGCTTGGAGAAGTTCGCGAAGACATCTCCCTTCTGTAGTCTGTTAGCATAAGCGTCAGATTTGATTCTTCCGTTCAGGTAGCTCGTTAGGTAAGTGATAATATCCTACCTTGTGCTTCGCTTAGAGCTTTCTGTTGTGTTAGAAGGATAGGACAAATTTGGTTGAGCTCATAGCTCCCAATTTGTAGTTTCTGTGCTACTGTCCCTGAGCTAGTATCTGTGTTTGGCTTAGCAGGTGTGAGATTTGTGTTGCTCGGGACTGCTTTGTGGTAATTATAGCTTAATACTTGAGGTACGGATGTGAGCTTGTTTTACAGCTTTGGATTGAGCATGGGTGATTATGCGTGCTGCTGTGTATGCCTTGCATCGTTGTATATGTTCTGTGTTGGACATTTTATCTGTTGCATACACGCATTTGTCATATTGAGCTCTGATCTGTTTAAGCCATGCATTGTTATCTTGATATGTGAGTATCAGGGTGCTTGTTTTGAGGACGAGCGAGTAACTCCCGTATACCTCATCTCCCTGGTGGGATCTGTTAGCCACTTTGAGCGGAGTGGTTAGCTCCCACATTTCATGAGTCGGGAAACAGCAGGTTGAGCTGTGTTTTGCACCTGATACCGTGTGTTGAGATCCTTTGGCTCCCTGCTTTTGGTGGTAGCCTCATATCATGCATAGCATTTGCATATTACTTGTTGCTTTCCATTAGCTGTTTTATGTTGCTCTCCATACTGGGTTTGACCTCGTGTCCCTCTGGGGCTGGTGTTTGTTTGCCTGTGTGTATTGTTCAGGTTTCCCAGGTTACTCAGCTGGTCGTGAATTTGACCCAGCTGGTGGTACCCCAGGAGGTGGTTAGAGTGTCCCAGTTAGCGTATAACATATATGTATCAGTACTGTTAGCCAGGGTATGCCCTGTGCTTTATTGTAACCAGTTGTAGTGTTGTTGTTTTGTATTTAATAAATGACGTACTGTTGTACTGTGTTATTTTAACTGAGATATTTTGAGTATTGCAGTATTTTAATTATGTTTTTATCAGTCAAGCCAAAATAGAAATTTTAGCCATTATTTTAAATGCTTCCGCTATTGTTTGCGTGGTTAAACTCTGTGTTTGTGCACGGGGCCTGACAATTTTTGTATCAGAGCTTAAGCTGGGATAAACTAAATTTCTTTTGATCACTTGAGTCTAGACACAGTGTCGTATGTTGCATGTGCTTGACTATGTGGCTTATTTTCTATATGATATTTGTTGCTGTGTGACCTTACCCTCTTAGTGCATTCGTAGATGCAGCCTAGACGTAGGGGTAGGTAGAGTGTTGTTTTAGGAAGAATCCGAGGGTCAGAACGAGGAAGTGCAGCGTAGTATTCCTCGTCGTGGTCGTGATAGACAGGTTGAGGTTGAGGTAGATGAGCTGGCAGCCTGTGTGGACGACATGGAACTGGTGATGGTGAGGTTTCACCGGATGAATCCTCAGACGTTTAACGGTGATGAGCCTAGTTCCGATGCAGATTCCTGGTTGCAGCATATTATCAGGTTTGACCGTGTCAGGTATGATGACGAGCGTAGGTTGAGTTTGGCTACGTTTCAGTTGAGGAGATGTGCCGAGCGTTGGTGGAGAGGCGCTTCGAGGACTCTAGAGGAGACATGTGTAGGGATCACGTGGAACATCTTTTGTATTGCCTTCCGTCAGGAGTACGTTCCGGAATCCTTTGTCAACGCCAGGGAGCGTGAGTTTGATAACCTGGTTCAGGGAACTATGTCCATGGGAGAGTATGCCCGGAGATTTTCTTCTCTTCTTATGTATGTTCCGCATGTTTCTGGTCGAGAGCGGGCGAAGAGGAATAAGTTCTTGGAGGGGCTCAACGAAGAGTTGTATTCTTTGGTGTTGGCGGGTTCACCGATGAGTTATGCGGATGCGGTGGACAAGGCTATGGATATTGAGGAAGGACTGCAGAACCGTAGGTCTCGTGTTAGGCCGTAGGTGGTGCAAGGTAACCGTCCCATGGTTCCGGGGGTGCAACCTTCCCAGTCTGTGCAGTCATCCTAGCCACCCTAGCAGCAAGTAGCCCAACAGTCTGGACACCAGAGGTTTAGGCCTCGTGGTCGTCAGTTCAAGAAGAAGTCAGGTTCTAGTTCTTCTGGCTCGGGTAGTTCTAGCAGCGGTAGTTCCAAGGTTGAGTTTTGTGCCCAATGTGGAGGAAGGCATCCTACAGCACAATGTGTAGGTGTGAAAGGTGCGTGTAATGGTTGTGGATAGTATGGACACTTTGCGAGAGTGTGTCCTTTGCATGGATCACAGCATACCGCCGCCCCATCGTAGGGTCGAGGTGGATCGTCTAGAGGTCGTTCTTTTCCTGTTCAACAGCCGAGGTTGGGAGAGCCTCAGTTTAGGCTGTTACAACATCCTGGTATTTCACGATTTGGACAGTCTTCTCAGCCCCAGTTCTTAGGACCTCAGTTTGCCCAAGTGAATGCCATTCGAGGTGGATCGTCTAGAGGTCGTTCTTTTCCTGTTCAACAGCCGAGGTTGGGAGAGCCTCAGTTTAGGCTGTTACAACATCCTGGTATTTCACGATTTGGACAGTCTTCTCAGCCCCAGTTCTTAGGACCTCAGTTTGCCCAAGTGAATGCCATGACGAGGGAGCAAGCGGAGGGCACGCCAGGAGGAGGAGTGATCGCAGGTACTTGTTTTGTCTTTGATTTTCCTACGCGTGTGTTGTTTGATACAGGAGCATCACATTTGTTTATTGCTGATTCATTTGTGGTTGAGCATGGTTTGCATACCACTGTTTTATGTGATGTTGTGTCTGTTGTGACTCCTGTCGGCGCGAGCCTGTACTCCCAAGAGATCTTTTTGAATGGCGTTCTTAGGTTTGGTGAGAACGTGTTGTTAGCCAACCTGATCAGGCTAGTGATGTGGGATTTCGATTGCATAGTGGGAATGGACGTGTTGTCTAGTTATATGGCCACTGTGGATTGTTTCCATGGCGTTGTGTGTTTTAGGCCCCAGTCTGGAGAGAAGTGGAAATTCTATGGCCCCGATTCCCAGTCGAAGATTCCTTTAGTCTCTGCGATGGAGATGTTTAGTCTGTTGTCGTTGGAGAACGCTGGATTTATGATCTATTCTTTGGATGCGTCTTCTTCTTCGCGCGTAGAGCTTAGTGATGTTCCCGTTATTCTCCATTTCTCAGATGTGTTTCCGGAGGAGATTCCTGGTTTTCCTTCGAAGAGGGAGATAGACTTCAGCATTGAGTTGGTACCTGGTACAGCTCCTATCTTTTGAGCTCCGTATCGTTTAGCGCCTGCTGAGTTGAGGGAGCTTAAGGTTCAGCTTAGCAACTTGTTGGAGAAGGGTTTCATTAGGCCGAGTATGTCTCCGTGGGGAGCGCCTATCTTATTTGTAAAGAAGAAGGATAGGTCGATGAGGATGTGCATCGACTTTAGACAGTTGAATAAGGCGACAGTGAAGAATATGTACCCTTTTCCGAGGATCGATGACTTGTTTTATCAGCTTCAAGGTTTGGCTGTATTCTCTAAGATCAATCTGCGTTCGGGGTACCATCAGTTGCACATTCGAGAGCAAGATGTTGCGAAAACTGCTTTTCGTACGAGGTACGGGCATTATGAGTTTTTAGTTATGCCTTTTGGTTTGACGAATTCCCCCGCAGTTTTCATGGATCTGATGAATCGAGTCTTTAGGGAGTTCATCGATCAGTTTGTGATTGTGTTTATCGATGAAATCTTGGTGTACTCTAAGACTCCGATGCAGCACAAAGAGCATTTGAAGTTGGTTCTTCAGGAGCTAAGAGACTCACAACTGTATGCTAAGTTCTCCAAGTGCGAGTTTTGGTTAGATCGAGTTGTATTTCTGGGTCATGTCATCTCAGTGGAAGGTATTTCTGTGGATCCCAGTAAGGTAGAGGCTGTTGTTACTGGGAGAGACCCAAGAATGTTGCTGAGATTCGTAGTTTCTTGGGTTTGGCTGGCTATTATAGGCGCTTTAAATAGGGATTCTCTAGTATAGCTAAGCCGATGATGCAGTTGACTCAGAAAGACAAGAGGTTTGTTTGGACTGAGCAGTGTGAGAACAGATTTCTATTGCTCAAAGAGAAGCTAACTTCTGCGCCTGTGTTAGCTTTGCCGTGTGGTTCCGGTAGTTTTGTGGTTTGTGCAGATGCTTCCTTGAATGGATTGGGTTGTGTGTTGATGTAGAATGGTCGAGTCATTGCGTATGCCTCTCGTCAGTTGAAACCGCATGAGACTCGTTACCCAGTTCATGATTTGGAGTTGGCAGCGGTGGTTTTTGCCTTGAGGATTTGGCGCCACTATCTGTATGGCGAGCAGTTTGTGGTGTATTCAGACCACAAGAGCCTTCAGTACCTGTTTTCTCAGTCAGATTTGAACATGAGACAACGTATATGGATGGAGCTGCTAAAGGATTTTGATTGTGAGATTCAATATCAGCCTGGGAAGATGAATGTAGTTGCGGATGCATTGAGCAGAAAGGCTCAAGTGGCGATACTGGCTTCGTTGCAGATTTCAAAGGTCCATGAGCATCTAAGCACTACTGGTTGGCGGTTTTACCCAGGTGAGAATTTTCTTGTGGTGTCTTCTTTTCAAGTTGAGTCACAGATTGTTGCGAATGTTAGAGCAGCTCAGAGGACTGATCCATCCATCCATGAGTTAAAGCTGAAGGTTAGAGCTGGACAATTAGAGGATTACACTGTCTCGTCTGATGGTTGTTTGAGGTTTCGTGGCAGGTTGGTAGTGCCAAATCTGATCGACTTGAAAGAGGAGATCTTGAGAGAAGCGCACTATAGTAAACACAGTGTTTATCCTGGTGCAAGGAAGAGTATCATGCCTTAAAGCAGCATTACAGGTGAGCAGGTTTGTGATGTTTCTGATTTTGTAGCCCGTTGTCTGAATTGTCAGCAAGTCAAGGCTGAAAGGATGAGACCTGGTGGTTTGTTGTAGAGCTTAGAGGTGCCCCAATGGAATTGGGAGCACATAGGTATGGATTTTGTAACCCATTTGCCTCGTTCCAGCAGAGGTTGTGATGCTGTGTGGGTTGTTATAGACAGATTATCGAAGTCTACGCACTTCATTCCCTACAACATGACGTATTCTTTGAAGAAGATGGCAAAGCTGTACATAGATTTTGTGGTGCGTTTGCATGGTGTGCCTGTTTCTATTGTTTCATATCGTGATCCAAGGTTTACTTCCAGGTTTTGGAAGAGTTTGCAAACAGCTTTGGGTACTATTTTGGCGATGAGTACATCGTATCATCCCCAGACAGATGGCCAATCTGAGATAACTATCCAGATTTTAGAGGATATGTTGAGAGCTGTTGTGATGGATTTTAGTGGTAGCTGGCAAGATTCATTGTCTTTGGTTGAGTTTTCTTACAATAACAACTATCAGATCACGATTGGTATGACTCCTTTTGAGGCGTTGTACGACAGGAAGTGTAGATCGCCTGTGTGTTGGGAAGAAGTGGGGGAGAAGTAGCTGTCTTCTCCAGAATTTGTGCAGCAGATGAGAGATCAAGTAGATCTGATTCGCCAACGAATGAAAGCTGCACAGGATCGCCATGCCAGTTATGCGAACAAGAGGCGTAGGCCTTTGTAATTTCAGGTTGGTGATCTGGTTTTCCTGAAAGTATCTCCTTTTCGCAGTGTTATGAGATTTGGTCTCAAGGGAAAATTAGCTCCTCGTTATGTTGGACCATATGAGATTGTTGAGAGAACTGGTCTTTTGGCTTATCGACTGTTGTTGCCACCAGATCTGTCCTCCTTGCATGATGTTTTTCATGTGTCTATGTTGAGGAAGTATGAGCCAGATCCTTCGCATGTGTTGAGAACTGACGAGGTGGAGCTAGATCGGACTTTGAGTTATGTTGAGTATCCCTTGAATATCTTGGACAGAAAAGTTGGACCATATGAGATTGTTGAGAGAACTGGTCTTTTGGCTTATCGACTGTTGTTGCCACCAGATCTGTCCTCCTTGCATGATGTTTTTCATGTGTCTATGTTGAGGAAGTATGAGCCAGATCCTTCGCATGTGTTGAGAACTGACGAGGTGGAGCTAGATCGGACTTTGAGTTATGTTGAGTATCCCTTGAATATCTTGGACAGAAAAGAGAAACAGCTGAGGAACAAGACCATTCCTTTGGTGATGGTTCAGTGGAGCAAACATGGTAGAGAAGAAGCTACTTGGGAACTGGAAGAGAAGATGCAGCGTGAGTGGCCGCATCTATTTGAGTGAGCGTGGAATCATATTCCAATAGCTAGTTGGTTTCTTGTTGTTTCCCGGTAGATGTTTGCTTATGGTTGTTTTCCCAGTTATCTTGAACTCTTGATCCGAAATTGTTCTTTGATTTCAAGGACGAAATCCTGTTTTAGTGGGGGAGAGATGTGAGACCCAAAAGTTGAATTAGATTAATTGAGTTAATTAATCGGATTTTATGAGATTCAGATTTGAGCGTGAACAAATCGGGGTAACCAGCTTTGAGTTGGTAGGCTTCGTGAGCGTATTTGGGTCAGATTTGATACTTAGAACAATTCTGTTAAGTTTAAGAATTTTGGTTGCAGCGATCAGATATTATAGTTGATCAGATTCGAGGTTAGAATCTGGTATCGCTAAGCACATGTGAGTACGCTAGTGTGTTTCTGTATCGGGTAGCGAAACTACGTCGTTCGGATTAGTTGGAACGACAGCATTTTGGCTTAGCAGGGGAGACTCAGTTATGAGTAGCGTTGGTCTCTAGATTTGGTGGGATCTGAGTGTTGCGATGCGTTTAGAATTTCAGATTTGAGTAGCGGATGACGTATCCAGATGCGAGAGTGGACTCTGTGCGACGTCGTTTGGGTAAGTCAGGATCTGTTTTGACGAAGAGTTATATCTAATGTGAGATTTAGATTCGAGTGGCAAATCAGTTTTGAGACTTAAGTGTCGGTGGATACTGTTCATCAGAATTGAGCAGATTTGACCTTTAAATAGAGGACTTTGCCTTCGTTCTTTATTATTTAGCTTCGACACTTAGAATATTTTCCGATAGCGAATTCTGTCACGATATCCTAGCTACTGTTCATCTAATCTTATAGATTCGAGTGGCAAATCAGTTTTTGAGACTTAAGTGTCGGTGGATACTGTTCATCAGAATTGAGCAGATTTGACCTTTAAATAGAGGACTTTGCCTTCGTTCTTTATTATTTAGCTTCGACACTTAGAATATTTTCCGATAGCGAATTCTGTCACGATATCCTAGCTACTGTTCATCTAATCTATTTTCTCCGATTTCCGGCGGTAGACAGCTTCGATTGAAGTAAGAGTTGTAGCGCTGGACTCCTCTTGCTAAGACGCTTCGTTTGGTACCGCTTTTGGAAGCTTGCGTGAGCTTGGAGAAGTTCACGAAGACATCTCCCTTCTGTAGTCTGTTAGCATAAGCGTCGGATTTGCTTTTGTCGTTCAGGTAGCTCGTTGGGTAAGTGATAAGTTCCTACCTTGTGCTTCGCTTAGAGCTTTCTGTTGTGTTAGAAGGGCAGGACAGATTTGGTTGAGCTCGTAGCTCCCAATTTGTAGTTTCTGTGCTACTGTCCCTGAGCTAGTATCTGTGTTTGGCTTAGCAGGTGTGAGATCTGTGATGCTCGGGACTGCTTTGTGGTAATTATAGCTTAAGACTTGAGGTACGGATGTGAGCTTGTTTTACAGCTTTGGATTGAGCATGGGTGATTATGCGTGCTGCTGTGTATGCCTTGCATCATTGTATATGTTCTGTGTTGGATCTTTTATCTGTTGCATACACGCATTTGTCATATTGAGCTCTGATATGTTTAAGCCGTGCATTGTTATATTGATCTGTGAGTATCAGAGTGCTTGTTTTGAGGACGAGCGGGTAACTCCCGTATACCTAATCTCCCTGCTGGGATTTGTTAGCCACTATGAGCGGAGTGGGTAGCTCCCACATCTCATGAGTCGGGAAACAACAGGTTGAGCTGTGTTTTGCACATGATACCATGTGTTGAGACGAGTGGGTAGCTCCCATATACTCACACACTACGTCGCCACTGTTGTTCAGATTGATCTGATTCGTTTGTTGAGTAGTTGTTGAGATCCTTTGGCTCCCTTCTTTCGGTTGTAGCCTCATCTCATGCATAGCATTTGAATATTACTTGTTGCTTTCCATTAGCTATTTTATGTTGCTCTCCGTACTGGGGTTTGACCCCGTGTCCCTATGGGGCTGGTGTTTGTTTTCCTGTGTGTATTGTTCAGGTTTCCCAGGTTACTCAGCTTGTCGTGGAGTTGACCCAGCTGGAGGTGCCCCAGGAGGTGGTTAGAGTGTCCCAGTTAGCGTATATCATATATGTATCAGTACTGTTAGCCAGGGTATGCCCTGTGCTTTATTGTAACCAATTGTAGTGTTGTTGTTTTGTATTTGATACATGCCGTACTGTTGTACTGTGTTATTTTAACTGAGATATTTTGAGTATTGTAGTATTTTAAATTATGTTTTTATCAATCAGGCCAAAAGAGAAATTTTAGCCACTATTTTTAATGCTTCCGCTATTGTTTGCGTGGTTAAACTCTGTGGTTGTGCACCAGGCCTGATAGCATTGATGTATCTTGCAAATAGAACGAGACCAGACATATAATTTGCTGTAAATTTATTGGCAAGATATAGTTCTTCCCCGACACGAAGGCATTGGAATGACGTTAAACATATATTTAGATAACTTCGGGGCACCTACGATTTGGGTTTATTTAATTCAAATACTTGTGATTTGCAATTAACTGGGTATGTAAATGCTGGATATCTATCTGACCCACACAAAGGATGATCACAAATTGGGTGGTGGAACAACAATTTCCTGGAGATCTACAAAGCAAACTATGGTCGCTACTTCATCATATAATGCAGAAAGACTTGCAATCCATGAAGCTAGTAGAGAATGTCTGGTTGAGATCGATGATTTACCATATCAAAAGAGAATGTGGTTTGTCTGCAAGTAAAAACTCATCAACAGTAATTTATGAAGATAACGCAGCTTGCATTGCTCAGCTAAAGGAATGGTACATCAAAGGTGATAGGACGAAACACATATCCTCAAAGTTGTTTTTCACACATGATTTGCAAAAGAAAGGTGATATTGAAGTTCAAAAAATTCGCTCAAGTGATAATTTGGCCCAACTTTTGAGAAATTGGTATACAAGATCGGAATGCGATGTCTGAGAGACTGTACGTAATTTTCCAACGGGGGGAGAAAGTTTACGTAACTGCACTCTTTTTTCCTTACTATGGTTTTTATCCCATTGGGTTTTCCCTAGTAAGGTTTTTAACGAGGCAGTATCAAAACACGTAATAAAGACATCCAAAGGGGGAGTATTGTGGAATAATTAAATAATTAGATGGTTAGTATTAGTTGTTAGTTGTTATGTAACGCCCCGAAAATCCATAGGACCACATTTTAACCCTTTTTAATTTTAAGGGCCATGTTGATATTTCCAGATTTCAGATTTCAGCTTTAAGTTCATTCTAACCATTTTAAAAGCTGATTTCAGATTTGAGGCACGACTCGTAAGGTTACGGACAGATTTTTCCTCAAGCACAAGCTCGAGCAGATTTCAGATTTTGGAAATAAAATGCTTCAAATTGAGCAAAATGTTCTCTTCAAAATCCTTTGGCAAATTTCTAAATTTAAAACAGTAGATGGGAGCTTTTTGAAAATCTTTCAAAAAGGAAAAATAGTTGGTAGGAATCCCATGCCTACTCGAGTGTTTTCACCTAATGCCAATTATGCTCTTTTATATGATTGTTTACGTGAAGTTGTGTAAAAGAAAATCTTGTTAGAGTAGGTGCCCAACTAGCCAACTTGTGGCGTGTGGGTTCTTGTTGACTCTATGTGAAACGATATTTATTTATGAAATTTGCATTCTTTTATGTCATTCTTTATCTTCATTATTATGATTAAAATTGTTGAATAAAGACCTTGAATGCACTATAGTATATGTCAGATGTGATAGTGGATATGATGGCTATCATGAAACACATCTAATAGTCACTATGTATTCTGAACCTGTTCCTAGTCAATTGGGCCGTCCAAAAGAGGATAAGGGCCGCTCGAGCTTGAGACTAGCATCTGAGATGTGAAGTACCACGTTTCATTGGTAGGGAACATAGTGATGTTCTGAGCATGCAGATGGATAGTGACCTGGTGATCTATCGAACAACCTTCGTTCAGACTTTCCAAGTGGTTACCATTTGTCGAGTGGATTAAGTCCAAGGTCTTGGTTGTACAGATTAGCCCTAATTACTCGAAATGTCATTGAGATCTACATGATAGGTGCCTCACTTTGACCCGTTTACCGACTCAATTGGGGTCATCAGGTGGCGGGGTTGGGTGAGGACCCGATGCATGTAGGAGTCGATGCTTCGTTGCCGAGGATTCATCGCTCGAACTTGTGCATGGATATCCTATGCTATCTGATGAGATAATAGTGTGATAAATCTATGGCCAAAGTACTAGATGTGTTTTGAGTAAATGGGTTTACCTAGTAACACACGCGATGTCATATTTGATCTCCAAGATGTATGCATGGTTATTGGATCTCTAGCGACTCTCGATTTACCAATGGTCGTTGATCTGATCGGGATATTTGAGTTGAAAGGACCGTACTGTACGCTAACCATGACCGACTGGTTCTTGCAGGCACTATCAGTGATACCTAGGGGATCATGGGGCGATGTTGCTAGACGCTTTACCATGATCCGATGGGTTAGTCCGAAAATGTGGTTTCGGAGTCACAAATGTTGTGAGTCCACGGCTAGCTATATCCCTGAACCATTGAGGGTCACACAAGTACTGGTTTCTCAATTCTCGTACGGAAATTAAGCTCAATTTGTTGAGTATAGTAGGAGTAAGGATGGAAGTGTGACTTCCTAAAATTAAATAGGGTGGAAATGCAATTTCCTTAAGCTTTGACTAGTTTGACTATCCTTAAAGCTTATAGGGGCCTAACTGCTATTTTGAATTAGGTGGTCCGAAAATTTATTTTCACATCATAATGCTCAGTTTTGTAAACTGTGTAGATCCGTCCGATCTGATCGTCGATCGGGATTATGATGAAGCCACAACGATGGACTTGAAACCAATGTACACCTGGGCCCGACCCAAGCCCATTAAGTTGGTTTAAGCCCATGAAAAATCTATAAATAGGGGCCCTGGGGTATTCATTTATAACACACCAAAAATGTTGGTGGATCCGGATCCGCACCCCGGCAGGCAGCGGAAGAACAAAAATTTAACCGGGATGCGATCAATACGAAAACAAATCAATTGTATGTATCGACATACATAGGGTGTTTCAGGCGTGTTACCTCGCTGGCACTTGTGCCTGGCTCCAACCGGTGTTTCAAGAACCCGGCGCTTCTCGGTTGATTGCGGTAGTTACGTCAATCCGGTCCACGACCAGATTCGAGACTCCTTCGTCAGACTGCACTAGAAGTCCTGACGAGATCAGCACGATCGGATT
>KQ988995.1:7223-68065 GCA_001598015.1 Dorcoceras hygrometricum
AAGGGATACATTTATCAAGGGGTGGGAACGGGCCACAAACAGGTCCACTTTAAATGATAAATATATTAAAAAACCGAAATCAAATAAAACCTATTGCATACACCTAACATATTGGGCACGGCTCTCGATCACCCCAATCATGCAATTAATCTAATTAACATGCATAATTTAAATAATCTAATTATTTATCGTAAAATCATATTCTAATTACGAAATCGTATTTTATAATAAAATCGTATTTTGCCGATAAAAACAAATTTTAATCAACAAAATCATACTTCATTATAAAATCATATTTCATAATTAAAATCACATTTTACTAATTTTAATTGTATCAATATTGGGCTTAAAACATTTCTAGGCCCAAAAACTTAAAATTTCAAAATCGATCAAAGCCGGGCCCGATATCGCATACCGGCCCGAAAACTTCACGGGCTGCCCGGGACAGGCCCGAACTATACCCTAGAAGAAATCAGACCAGCCGTCCAGGAGCCGCCCATCTCACGACCAGCAGCGCCCTTCGATCGGCTAGCGTGCTTTTTCCTTGCGCGGCCAGCGCGCAAGTCGCGCGCGCTCATGGGCGCGAGAAAGAGGGCCGCCGCCGCACGTGGCGACGGCCGATGGCCTTGCCGGAGCTTTCGTTGATTCGATCTGAAATATAAGAAATTAGATACAATAAGGCAATTCGTATGATCAGATCCGAAAAACACTGGCTCTGATACCACTGTTGGGGATCCGGATCCGCCCCCCGGCTAGGCAGCGAAAGAACAATAAATAAACGGCCGGGAGACGATCAATACGAAAAATTCATTAACAAACTACGACATTCATAGGATGTTTAGGCGACTACCTTGCTGGCACTTGTGCCTGGCTCCAACCGTAGTTACAATAACGTCGGCTCTTCTCGGTAGATTGCGGTAGATATCGCCAATCCGGTCCACGACCAGAAACGAGACTTCTTCGTCAGCCTGCACTAGAAGGACTGACGAGATCAGCACGAACTAATTCTCCCCGTCGAATTGGCCGGAAACGATTTTCCGGAGAAGACGGGCGGCGGCGGCGGCGGCGCACGTGGGCGGCGGCGGCGCACGTGGGCGGCGGCGTATATGGAGAGGAGGTGAGGCGGCTACTTCAATCTAGGTTTAGGGTTAAGTGTCTTGTATGTTGAAGCCTAGGTTTAGGCTTAATTAAATAAGCTTAAGAGCTGGACTTGGATCGGCCCAACGGGCCCGGGTCCAACGATGAACATTCAGTTCATCTCCACCATCGAGATTCATCGTAACTCCGATCTCCGATCAGATCGGACCGATCGATTCAGTTTCCAAAACTGAATGATATGATCTGAAAAACCATTTTTCAGAACCCCAGCGCAAAATGACCGTTTTGCCCCTCAACAGCGGGAAACCCCGGTTTGACCCCTGTTGACTTTCAGGAAGTCGCACTCCCCAAAATCCTCTTCGTATGCTCAACACATTGAGCTGAGTATCCGTGTGTGAATCTCGAATCCAGTAATTGTGTGACCCTCAATGGTTCGGGATACAGCTAGCCGTGGGCCCACAACCATTGCGGCTCCGGAATCAGAATTCCGGACTTGCCCATCGGATCATGGTAAGAGCGTCTAGCAACATCGCCCCATGATCCCCTAGGTATCATTGATAGTGCCTGCAAGAACCAGTTGGTCGTGGTTAGCGTACTGTACGGTCCTTTCAATCCATATATCACGATCAGATCAACGACCATTGGTAAATCGAGAGTCGCTATAGATCCGATAGCTATGCATACATCTTGGAGATCGAATAGTGACATCGCGAGTGTAACTAGGTAAACACATTTACCTAAAACACTTCTAGTACTCTGGCCAGAGATTTATACACTATTATCCCCTCAGATAGCATAGGATATCCACGCATGTCTGCGAGCGGTGAATCCTCGACAACGATGCATCGACTCCTACATGCATCGGGATCTCACCCAATCCTGACGCCTTATGACCCCAAGTGAGTCGGCAAACGGGTCAAAGTGAGACGCCTATCATGTAGAGTCTCAATGACGTTTCGAGTCGTGAGGACTAATCAGTACAACCAAGACCTCGGACTTATCCACTCGACAAATGGTAACCACTTGGAAAGTCCGAAGGAGGGTAGTTCGATAGATCACCAGGTCACTATCTATCTGCATGCTCAGAACATCACAATGTTCCCTACCAATGAAACATGGTACTTCGCATCGCAGATACTAGTCTCGAACTCGGGCGGTCTTATCCTCATTTTGACGGCCCAATCGACTAGGAACATGTTCAGAATATACAGCGACTATTAGATGTGTTCCATGATAGTCGTCATACCCACTATCACATCTAGCATACGCTTAAAGTGCATTCTAGGTCTTTACTCAACGCAATTGCAAATCATTACACACATAATGAAAGTAAAGAACGCCATATAAAAGAATGCGAATATCATATATAAAGACTGTTTCATACAAGAGTCTACAAACCCACACGCCACAAGTTGGCTAGTTGGGCATCTACTCTAACAATGTCTGGGAGTCACTCGATGCTTGTATTTGTTGTTGTATCTGCTGTTGTTGGTTTTCGGTTGTTGTAAAAACAGTATTTGAATATCAATGTATTTTTAAATTATGTTTTCTAAGTCAGGTCAAAGAGAAAAGTTTTAGCCACTTTTAAATGCTTCTGTATTGATTATTGCGTGGTTAACCTCTGATTTGTGCATCGGGCCTGACATTAATTAATTTAATTCTCCGTAAGTTCAATTAATCAATCACCATTCGATATCTTAAATGCAGGGAGACAAAAAACACATAATTAAATGAGCCCAATTGTAAATGGGATTAAGGAGGTAGTTCAGTAATATCTCTTTAGTGAATCGAGTTATTTCTGACGGGATACAAATTAGTGTTTGTGCCGAGAAAAAGTGATTTAAGTCCATCGGTAGACCTAACGCTAATATGCCTCTAGATCCCTGTTGTAGCCTATGAATACCTACTCTCATAGGCTGAAGAACACACAAAACCTAATATTGAATTTGAGAGAGAGGGCACATTCAGTCGGAAGATCATTGCCCACATGACGTCCAGCTCTAGGTTGGGAATACAGTAGAAGATCATGAGGTTGCTGGGATTCACAAGCCAACTTCACCAACGTCTTCTCTCCGATTATAAAGTACAATTATAGTGAACTCTATTTCCGCCATCAATGGTTAGATCACGTTTGTTTTGTCTATCGATATGAAATTTCAACTAGATCTTATGCGCCTTCAGGCCTTTGGAGCGTTTGTCAAATTGAATGGCATCCTCGCAATGTCCATATTGTGTTCAGAATGCAGTTTTAGGAAGATATTAAGCCTTGATATTCAGTTGATGATATCCTGACCTCGAATCTAACTTGCATAAGATTGTAGCTCCTTGAGTTGATCAAAGAGGTTGCAAATTCTGGTATCGAAGCTCCAAAGGGAGACACAATGGGTCTGGTTTGCTTTTAATCTAGCAGCTCTTGTAGCTGTTCCTTGAGCTATGCAGGTGCCATATGATAAGGTGCCTTGGAAATTGGGGATGCACCTAGTAGTAGATTGATCTCAAATTCAACATATCGATCTGGTACTATTCCAGGTAATTCTTTCGGAAATACATCCGTGAATCCCTGCAGCACTGGGATATCTTCTAGCTTGAGTTTTAATTTTTCTCTCACTTAACTGATCATTTTCAGGAAAACATTTCCACCTGATTTCAGCAGATTACCTTGCCTGCTTTTCTGGTGTAAATAGTCTCTTGAGAACTTGGTTGTCTTCCGGTGTGGAAGATTCTAAGTCAGATGACAGAAGCTTCAGCTTGCGTATGATCACCCTGCCACCTTTTTCAAGAGCCTTCTCCACTGCACCACCAATGTCCAAAGGCCTCTCAGCAGTTTCTGAATTGTCGCTAGATCAGGCTGAAATAGGGAAAGAAGCCTCAATATTTTTCTTACCAATGATGCCTTCCTTTGTAGTCCACTTCTTCATCTTCTTATCTACCTCCTATTTGGCAGTAGCTCCTTCTTCTTCTCATCTCTCCTCCTCTTCTTCTCATCCTTCGCATCATCAGCAGCCTTCATACTTGCTTCAGCTATCCTCTTCTCAGCCTCCCCAATCTATCTCATTTCCTCCAATAAATCAGAGAAATTGGTGGGGTTCTTGGCTCAATAAGTGTGAACAGACATGGTATTCAACACTTTTAGAGGATGAAGAGCAGTCGACTCCCAAATATCAACACTAGGAAACTTTTTCAGCAGCCTGTTGATCTGCACAACATACCTCTGACTGGGGTGGCCACCATAGCAGTGAAAATTCCAAACAGCACATTGGACCATTTTACCTACATCCCTATGCTAGCCACCATCTCTTCAAAACGAGCAACAGTCATAGCGTCAAATGTACCCGCCTTCGCATTTAGCGGCTATGCCACTATGTCGTTCAACATCATGTACTCCACCTTCGTTTTCTTCTTCTTGCCGGAAGGTTTGAAGGGAACCCCTAGTCAGCTTAAACTCCAACTTCATTCTCTACCACTTTAGTAGAGATCCCTAAAAAGCTTGTTGCCCCTTCGATTGGAACTTAAACTCCTCGGTGAACACTGCTATGAAATCACCACCTTTTGTCACCCATAGTGCTGACCACTGCATCATAAACTACCGAAGATCCAGCGAAAAACTGATTCAATGCCTCCTTGTTGATTGACTCCGACACTGTTAGAAAAACTCGAGTCCAGTTGAATCTAGAGTCTTGAACATCCTAAACATGCCTTCATCAGCAAGAGACACTGCATCGAAGTTAATCTAAAGTGCATTGCTTAAAAAGGAAGCCATTTTGGTAGATGGTTAGTGAGAAAATGGCTAAACACGAAAGCATTTTCATAACAAAAGCAAGAAAGATTTTGAGAGCAAAATTGCAGATAGATTGCAAAGAGATCGCTGAAAGTAAGCGTAGGAAGATGAAAGGGTTTCCAAGTACAATATATATGAATGGTAATGTTTGACACACTCGACATTACACATGTCAAGTAGATATTGGAAGTCTTTGAAATTCAAATTTGTAACCGTACGATTTGAAAGAAATTTTAAGAGGCGATAAAAGCGCAATCGTCAAAGACGTTACTATATTGGAATAGGTGCAAGTTGTTAAAACAATGTGATAAGATCATGTTTTATATGTGTCTAAGCTGAATCAGATCAGCACGGACACATTCAACTGAATTCTAAGCATCTGTTTGAAATTTTGCTCCCCTTAAACAAATGCATACAGAAATACATATCAAAGAGACATGAGATGTTAAAATAAGAAAACTTAGCGCCCGATAGGGACTTTGTGAAGATATCAAAAACTTGTTGATCTCTTGGAACAGTCTCCAGCCTGATGTCTTTGTTAAGCAAATGGTTCCTTATGAAATGATGT
Organism: Dorcoceras hygrometricum; assembly: GCA_001598015.1. NCBI lineage: Eukaryota > Viridiplantae > Streptophyta > Magnoliopsida > Lamiales > Gesneriaceae > Dorcoceras > Dorcoceras hygrometricum. The sequence goes on from KQ988995.1 coordinate 12,668, forward strand.
CTGTTATGAATATGCTTGGTTCTTGAATGCACCACAGGGTTCTGCGTAATTGCAATGGCACTGAAATTGTCACAAAATATCGTTGCCTCAGCAGCATCAACTCCATTAGTCTCTCAAATGTTGTTGGATACGAGTGTTTGAGCGTAGCAACTTTCAGTGGCCAAATACTCAACCTATGATGTCGATATTGGAATGGAAGTTTTCTTCTTGCTGAACCAGTAGATCAACCTATCTCCCAAGAACTGACAATTACCAGAGGTGATCAATCTTACAGCTTGCGTTATCTAGATATGAGTACCCCAATCAAATTAAAACTTGAATATTTGGGATACTAAAGACCCGCATTCAGAGTGTCATTTAAATCATGACAATAAAAATGAGATTGTTTTGGTCAGCTTGGAAGCTTACGCATATACAGACAGCGAACATGGTGTCTGGTCTGCTAGCTGTTAGATATAGTAAAGATCTGTATCCCACAATACAAAGATACTTCAATGGTAATACCAGCTTCATATTTGTTCAAATTGATGGATGAAATCATAGGAGTGGTAGTAGCTGAGAAATTTTCCGTGATTAATGAAGATTCCATTATCAAGTTTTCTGACTTGTAATCCGAGGAAAAATTTCATCTCATCGGCTTATCCTGTATAATATTAGAAAATTTTCATACATATTAGGATTAGTTGAGACAAAAATGATGTCATTAACATATATTTGAACCAATGAAATATGATCATTTTTAATGAACTTAAATAAGATTTTATCCATTGTCATGACAATAAAACCATGATTAATAGAAATATGTACAATGTATCAAACCAAGCTCTAAGTGCTTGTTTCAAACCGTTAGAGCTTTGTCCAATTTATAACATAATTTGATTAGTATGACTCACGAAATCAGGAGGTTGTGTAACATAAAATTCCTCAGATTGTCATTCAAAAATGCATTTTTCACATCCATTTAAAAGACTCTAAAATCTTTAATGCAGCATATGCAAGAAAAATCCTAATGGCTTTTAATCTGGATACAGGCGCGAAAGTCTCATGGAAATATATTCCTTCTTCCTGTCTGAAAACTTGTGCGACTAGCCTCACCATATTTATTACAGCTTTACCATTTTCATTTAGTTTATTCTTGAAGACCCATTTAGTTCATATTATAGTTTGATCTTTTGGGCTAGAACCAGTCTCCATACTTTATTTTGTTCAATTTACTAAGTTTGTCCTACATGGCTTCTATACAATTTGAGTCGACTAAGGTCTCGTCTATCTTCTTAGGTTCTATATGAAAAATGAATGCAAAATATGCATTCTTGATCTGGTCTCGCATCCTAAGTAGAGCAGTGGAGTTACCTAAGACCAGCGCGGGTGGAGGATTTATATTCAATCGAAAACTAGGTTAAGGGGATTTGTGTCAATTAATTGAGTCTGTTCTGGATCAGCTTGCTCATCTTCTGCTGGATTAGCTTGTGCTCCGTCTATTGTATTAGCATGAGCTTCCTTAGCTGAATAATCTTGAGCTTCTTCAACTTGATCGATTTGAGGTTCCTCAACTGGATCAGCAAGGACTCCCTCGGCTGAATCATCTGGGACTTGATTAGCATCTCTATGAACTTCACCTTGGAACACTTCTGGATTGACAGTAGAGTGAATTGAACATCGGATTAGGATTCCAAAATCTTGTAACTTGTACTTCATCGTCATTTTAACCATCAACGTTAGTAGCATCCAATGATTATTCAAATAATTAATTGTTGCATCATAACTAGATTTAAAGTAGACTCATCAAAACAACATTAACATATTATTAAACTGTTAATGTTTTATTATTAAAAACACAATAATCTCGCTTTATATCTGAATAACCCAAAAAAAAATATACCAATTTCATCTCTGGCATCAAAAGCATCACATGCAATTTACCATAATAAAGATTGTAACATCTGCATCTGTACACCCTGAAGTAAGAAATATCAGGTTGCTTGCCATTCTAAATCTCATATGGTGTTTTGCCAATATTTTTATTAATAATCATTTGTTCTGGTATAGCATGCAGTGTTCACTGCTCCCAAAAATTTTTGAGAAATCCCAGAATCAGCAAGCATAGTTCTAGAAGCCTATTTTAAAGTATGATTCCTTCTCTAAGAAAAACCATTCTACTGAGATAATCTGGTTGTAGATAAATCATTCCTAATTCCAAGATTATCGAGAATGGAGGATAACATTTTATTTAAAATTTTCTTTCACTGATCACTCCTAATTCGATTGATCAAACAATATTTCTAATTTTAAATACGTCTTAAAATTCTTATCAGTTGGTCCGCAATTTGATCCTTTGATTTTAAAAATATTACCCAAGTGAACCTAGAGTAATTATCAATATAACAAGAGTGTATCTCATTCCTCCTAAGCTCATCACGGGTATAGGACCGAATAAGCCCATATGTGATCGCTCGAGCTTAGGATGTTGAATTGCACTCTTTGTTTTTAAAATTTGATCGAATTACTTTTGAAGTTGACAAACGGAACAAATTTTGTCTTTTGAAAATTCAATTGTGCATAGACCATTGACCAAATTATGCTTACGAAGACTATCAATAATTTTAAAATTTAGATGATTTATGTGTTTATGCCATAACCAACATTTTAGAATAATCTAAAATTAACCATGTTGGTTCAGCTACCGTATGATCTGAACAGTTTACCTTGTAGGTGTTATCTGCTCTATGTCCTATCAGTATAATCAGACCAGGCAGGCTCTGAACTATGCATATGTGTTTGTGAAAATTAACAACATAAATTTAAATAGCTGACTAATGCTAATCAAGTTATAGCATATATTTTCAACTAGCATGATATCTTTAATAATAATATTGCCATGGATCATATTACAATTACCCATAATGTTACCTTTGGAGTTTTCACCAAAAGTGATCTTAGGACCATTACTATTTTTGATTTCTGATAGCAGCTTTAGATCACCCATCATGTGTGTCTGTAACGCCTAGAAAACTTATCCCTATTTAGGAATTAGATTGCCTTAGCAGTAGTAGTAATTCTCCTATTTTATTTAATTAATAATGCCTTTAATTATTTAAATCATTTTTATGCCAAATGTTCTTTTTAGAACTTTGAGTACAGGTGTTACGGATCCGGATTTGGAGACGAAGGGAACACCAAGGTAAAAGAAATATTTTTATAAACTCCATTTTATTTGAAGCTGCTTTCTAGCAACGGGATTTATAAAAATCTATTCTCTATTTTAAACCCCATTTTTTTTACCCCAATTTTTACCAAATATTTTATCCCCAATTTCGAAAGCTTAAATTTACGGAAGATATATAAATTTTTGGAAGCAAATCTCGCTACGTGATTTGTTCAAATCTACAACCCGAATTTTCTCCCCACTATACACGGCGCTACACAAACCACACACACACACACACGCAATATTCTCATAGTTTTCCCTGTGCAGCGCCACTCTCTTTTACCTCTCTCTTCCCCGGAAATTTTGTGATTCTAGTCAGTCCAGCTTCGCCTACCGTAAGTTCTGCAAATACGAGGCAAGTACAAAGCTTTCTTTGACTGCACCGATTAGACATATTATTTGATTGTGTGAATTTCTCCTATTTCTCCTCAAATTTTCTGAGTTTTGAAACGGTGATTGAAGTTATATGCGAAGTGATTTGTGTGATTTAACCTAACGAGGCTGCATATAGTTAGAGTTGGATTTCTGGCCTATGAGCTGTAAGCTATCCATTGAGGATTGGGTTTCGTATGTTTCTTCTTGTGATCTGAGTTCCGTAAACTGTTGAAATTGTTTCAGCCTTATAAGCTATTCGTTTTCGTGAACTGTTTGAACCTGTAAGCTATTTGACCTTTGACTACGGTCCCCGTGAGCTATTTTTTGTAAACTGTTCTGTAAGCCACTTCCTGTGAACTGTCATCTGTAAGCTTGAGTCGTAAGATGTTTTCCTATGATTTATTCCTACGCTGTTCTTGGAGTCAAAGCTGTTTCCTTGAGCCTAAGCTGTTTGAATTTTCCGTAGTTGGCTTGATTGCTCCCGAACTTTTGACTTTTCCCAAAGCTGGTTTGACCATCCCGAGCTGGTCCGACCGTCTTACTCCTGTTTAGCTGGTTCACCATGCTAAGCTGGTTGACTGTCCTAAGCTGGTTGACCGATCTAAGCTGATTTGACCCATTTAAGTCGGACTGCCTCCCGTAAGCTGTTAGACTTCCCGTAAGCTGTTAGACTCACATAAGCTGTTCGACCTCCCGTAAGCTGTTCGACTTCCCATAAGCTATTCGACTTCTCGTAAGCTGTTAGACCCTCATAAACTGAGTAAATACTATAAGCTGAGGAGTGTACCTAAGCTGTTTTGGGTTGAGAGCTGATCTGTGCACCCTAAACTGATCGAGTGCCCTGAGCTGGTTTCAGCGCACGGTCTATTCTGAAGCCCTGAGATGATCTGGGAAGATGATCTGGAATGTATGCTCTAATCTGATCGAGTGCTCTGAGCTGTTTTCCGTGCACAATATAGATCGAAGCCCCGAGCTGTTCTGGGAATACTGTATAGATTTTCGTAAGCTGAGTGTGCCTTCCGAGCTGGTCAGTGCAAGCTGATCTACGCGTCTAGTCTGAGTCTAGGAGCAGCCTGCGGTCAGGAGAAAAATTTGCAAACTGAAGGTTTATCTTCAAGATATTTTATGATGAGAAACAATTGAGTTTTAAACATTCTTTTCAACTTTTACGTAGCTTTAAGAAAAGAGATTTTCACTTTTGAGGCCTGAGGTTGAGAACTGAGTTTGAGAACAGTAAGTTTGAGCTAGAAATAAAATGTTTTGAATGACATGAACAAATTGTGGCAATATATGGGTATAAGAGTCTGGAGACGTTATGAGGAGATATACCAACATCACGGGTATGAGAGTCGGGAAACGTTCCGAGGAGACATATCAAACTTAAAGGTATGGAGTACTGGGGAGCTATACCAAAACTAGTGACATGGTATCCTACTAGCTTGATCAAACGGAAAATGAGATTTGAGGGACCACAGTCGGGAATCAGATTTCTCAGAAAATGCTTTTAAATTATGAGCTGATTTTATGCATGAGTTTTATGTTAACTGCTTTTAACTGTTTTAAGCTGGTCATTTTGTTCCTTCGCATTTTCAGTTTAGAGAAAATTTACTTGAGTACAAATACTTTACGCATGTGCCTGTATTACGTATTATTTGCTATTATTTAGTTTTGTACTTGTTGAGCCCCTAGGCTCACTACGTTTAACTGGTGCAGATGACGTCGAGGCAAAGGTTGAGGGGCTAGATTCCTGAGCTGGAAGCGGACATTTGGCGCACACCCAGTGACCAAGCGTTCTGCAGCTTCATATTGAGAAAACAATTTTGGTTGTTAAGATGATAGGAAATCACTTTTGATTTTTTAACTTAAGATTTCGGTAGCTTTGAGAGAGAATAGTTTCTGCTTTATTTAGTTTCTGTTTCAGCTTTGAGAGAGAATATTTTCTGCTTTATTCAGTTTCTGTTTCAGTTTTGTAAAACACCTTAGTTTGATTTGATGTGGTTGGATGACAGCTTTTAAACAATTTCAGTTTGTGATTCATTGGTTTCTCCTTAAATCTGTTTACTGTTCCATGATCTTACATATTGAGTTTGCCCTAAGTTGTAAGATTTTAAACAGCCTGTGTCTTCAGCTTCTGAGTTACTATTTCAAAAAAAAAATTTCCACATTTAATTTTATTAGAAAATTATTTAAGTGAGATTAGGGCATTACAAGGTGGTGTCAGAGCAGCGTTCTTGGTTTGGGTTCTACCTACAGCTGACTACAGTAAGCTCCATGAGTCTTGCCTCAAAGTTTGTAAGTTTTGATGTTTAAGCTGCCTTAGTTTGTTAATTTCATATGCTTTGATTTGATGTTTATTGATAATTTCAGATGGTGTATTTAGATAGGAGACCTGTATATGTATATACTATTCTAGCTAAGGCATGTAGATTCTATGTAGTGAGAAGTTTGTTGTTATACCCCAAGATGCCTCCTAGACGTCAGATCACGCCACCTCCTTCACCACCCCTGCCTACTACCGAGGAAATCTTGACAGGTCGCCCAAGTTCTGGGTCAGAATCCTGGGCCAGCACAGGCAGGAAAGATTGAGCTGCCCTACGAGAAGTTCAGGAAGCTAGGACCTCCAGAGTTTACAGGCTCCACTGACCCGATGATTGCTGAGGAGTGGGTCCGATCTCTGGAGACCATATTTCGATACATGGGTCTGGCGAATGCGGCAAGAGTCAACTGTGCCATCTTCCAGCTGAAGGAGGATGCTGTTTTGTGGTGGGAATGAGCTGAGCAAACTGTAGACATGGACACTTTGGACTGGGCTGGTTTCAAGAGACTGTTCTATGACAAATACTTTACCCCAGATTTCCAGGCTAGGCTGAAGAGAGAGTTTAGGAATCTCCGCCAGGGAGACATGACTGCGGTAGAGTATGTAGAAACTTGATAGAGGTTGTCACTTCTTGCCCCTGATAGGTAACGACCCTGCAGAGAAGCTGCAGCACTTTCTAGATGGCTTGAGCCCCTCAATCCGCAGGGATGTACTGATGGCGAACCCTACAGAATACGCGGCAGCTCTGAAAAGATCCTTCAGGTCAGAGCAAAAACTGAAGGACATCAGGTTTGAGGATCAGAGGAAGAGGCCTTTTCAGCAGCCTCAGCAGCAGCAAGCTCAGGCCAAGAGGCCATATACTGGACAACAGAGCCAGCCATTAGGCCAAGGAGCACTAAGCAGCGACGAAGACCACTACAGCTGAGAAGCCGCAGAACCAACAAGATCCTAGGCTAGGAGTTCCAGCAGAGAAGCCTACTTTCCCAAACTATGGGTGACAACACGCTGGAAAATTCTTAAAAGGAGCTGGAGTCTGCTACAAGTTCAAACAAACAGCCAGGAAATATGTCTCCCCAGTGTCCTCAAGTGAAGCATCCTACTACAGGAAGAGTCTACGTGATGAAGACAGAAGAGGAAGACCCAGATACTACTCTATCACAGGTACCTAGCGCCTTACCTTTCAAACTTTTGGGATTTAGACAGTAGACTTGTGATGCTCAGCAAATTGAAATCTGAACATCACTTGCTAATAGTACGATTAGAAACCTATAAATGTGATCTGTCGTAGGTAGACTAGTTGTATTGGGAGTAGCTACTCGAGCGTTAGTTGATTCAGGAGCAACACACTCGTTTATCTCAGATAAGTTTGTAAGATGGATGGATATAGATCAGGAGAGCTTGTCGGAGCAGCTACTGGTGACGATTCCATCTGGAGAAGAGCTACGCACAACCAAAATTGTCAAGACTCTTGAGATGGAGTTGCAGGGTTGCACAGTGTTTGCAGATTTGATTGTTTTCCCTATGCCAGAGTTTGACATTATTCTTGGAATGGATTGGCTGTCTGAGTACGAAATAGATTTCCAAGACAGGACAGTGCAGCTTAAATCCCCTGGAGGAGAATAATTTGTCTTCACATCAACAAGATGCACAATGAGACCTCGTGTGATCTCGTTCCTACAGGCCAGGAAGCTTATTGAGGATGGATGCCCATAATTTGTAGCCATCATTACAACCACTACCGTGCAAGAGGGCCCATCGCTGTCAGATGTGGATGTAGTAAGGGATTACGCAGATGTCTTTCCGAAGACTTAACTGGAGTATCACCCGAGAGAGAAGTGGAGTCACCATCGAGCTAATTCCAGGAAATATACCAATTTCCAAGGCACCCTACAGACTTGCTCCTACTGAGATGAAAAAGCTGAAGGAGCAGATTCAGGAGATGCTAGACAAGTGAGTTATTCGCCCAAGTGTTTCTCCATGGGGCGCACATGTGCTCTTTGTGAAGAAGAAAGACGGTATCATGCGGCTATGCATCGATTACAGGGAGATAAACGTAGTAACAGTCAAGAACAAGTACCATTTGCCTAGAGTGAAAGTCCTCTTTGATCAGCTGCAAGGAACTTCGGTATTTTCTAAGATAGATCTTCGCAGAGGTTATCATCATCTGAAGGTGAGGGAAATTGATGTGCATAAAACAGCGCTCAGGACTCGCTATGGCCACTATGAGTTCTTAGTGATGTCTTTTGGACTAACCAACATGCCACTAGTTTTCATGGACCTTATGAACAGGGTGTTTCAGCCGTATCTCGACCAGTTTGTAATTGTTTTCATTGTGACATCCTAATCTATTCGAGGAGCAGGGAGGAGCACAATCAGCACTTACGGACAGCTTTAGGAGTGTTAAGAGATAGGAAGTTGTATGCAAAGTTCAGCAAGTGTGAGTTTTTGTCGGAGAGAGTGACGTTCCTTATTCATATCATTTCTAGTAGAGGAGTAGAGGTGGATCCATCCAAAGTAGAGGCTGTTAAGGAATGGGCAGTCCCAAAGAATGCCTCTGAAATACACAGCTTTCTTGGACTAGCAGGTTATTATCGGAAGTTCATAAAACGATTTTCCTCCATTGAAGTACAACTAACAGCGCTGACCAAGAAGAATGCAGAGTATATCTGGAGCTCAGAATGTCAGCGCATCTTTGATACGTTGAAGCAAGCTCTCATATCAGCGTCGATCTTAGAAATTCCTTCAGGGCAGGGAGATTTCGTGATCTACACAGATGCATCTAAGCTAGGTCTGGGCGCAGTACTAAGCAAGACAACAAAGTGATAGCTTACGCCTCTAGACAACTCAAGTTTCACGACAATAACTATCCGACACACGATCTAAAATTAGCAGCTGTTGTCTTTGTGCTTAAGATCTGGTGACATTACCTATATGGAGAAAAGTTCAAGATCTTTACAGATCACAAGAGCTTGAAGTACTTCTTCACGCATAAGGAGCTGAATATGAGGCAGCGAAGATGGTTAGAGCTGGTAAAAGACTATGAATGTGAGATCAGCTACCATCTAGGAAAGCAAACGTCGTAGCTAATGCATTGAGCAGGAAGAATGCAGTTGTGGCTCATCTGACAGTCATAGAATCACTGCAGCACTAGATACAGAGCTTTGGACTAGAAATCTATGCAGCAGGGAGAGCTCCTAAGCTGAATTCCTTAAGTATACAGCCACGCTGCTAGATTGCATTCGAGACAACCAAGCTGGTGATGAACAGCTACAGAAGTGGAAGCTGAGGGTTGAAGAGAAAGGCAGTGGACTGTACACCGTGAACAATGGAATTGTGAGGTTCAAGGGACGAATTGGGTACCTTCAGGTGATGCATTGCAAGAGCTGGTCATGACAGAAGCTCATGAATCACCCTATTTAGTTCATCCAGGGAGCACCAAAATGTACAAAGACCTACAGAAGCTGTATTGGTGGCCGAGCATGAAGCAAGATATCAACCGATTCGTGTCAGAGTGTTTAACTTGCCAACAGGTCAAAGCTGAACATCAAAGACCCACTGAACCGCTAAAGCCAATTTCTATTCGATGGACATCATTGTAGGACTACCGAGAACTGTCAAGGGACTTAATTCCATTTCGGTGATTGTGGACAGACTCACCAAATCAGCACACTATCTGTCGATGAAGACCACATTCACAATGACGCAATACACAGAGCTGTATATCCGAGAGATAGTTAGTCTACATGGGATACCAGTCACCATTGTATAAGACAGAGATACACGTTTCACGTCAGCTTTTTGGAAGAGTCTGCACGCTTCTTTCGGGACGAAGTTGCAGTTTAGCACAACTATTCATCCCCAGACATATGGACCAACAGAGAGGGTAAACCAGGTGCTGTAAGATCTACTGCGTGCTTGTGTTATCGATTTCCGAGGGAGCTGGGAAGCTAAGCTACCACTATTGGAGTTCACGTACAACAACAGCTTTCAAGCATCTATCTGCATGACACCATACGAAGCACTATATGGGAGGAGATGCAGATCACCCATCTATTGGGACGAAGTGGGTGAGAAATCTGAGCTGGGCCCTGAAATAGTGCAGCAGATAGCTGATACAGTGACCAAGATTAGGGACAAGATGAGAACAGCTCAGAGCAGACAGAAAAGCCACGCTGATCTGAAGAGAAGAGAGATGGAATTCGAAGCTGGAGATCACGTCTTCATGAAAGTTGCAACTATGAAAGGTGTAATGAGGTTTGGAAAGAAGGTAAAGCTAGCTCCAGATTCATAAGACCATTTGAAATTTTTGATAGAGTAGGAACCTTAGCTTACCGTGTAGCTCTACCGCCAAGTCTTTCAGCAGTTCACAATGTCTTTCACGTCTCTATGCTTAGGAAATACCTGCCAAATCCATCGCATGTATTGAGTGTAGAACCCCTTTGGCTTACGCCGCAGCTGACCCTTGAGGAGCAAGCTGTTCGGATCTTAGGCAGGCATATTAGGAAGCTACCTAATCGAACCATTCCAATGGTTAAATCATACAGAAGAGGAAGCTACGTGGGATGTAGAGGATGACATAAAGCAGCGCTATCCAAAACTCTTTGGTAAGCTTTCGAATTTCGAGAAAGAAATTCTTGTAAGGGGGAGAGTGTTGTAATGCCTAGAAAATTTATCCCTATTAGGAATCAGCTTGCCTTAGCAGTAGTATTAATTCTCCTATTTTATTTAATTAATAATGCATTTAATTATTTAAATCATTTTAATGCCAAGTTTTCTTTTTAGAACTTTGAGTACAGGTGCTACGGAGCCGAATTTGGAGACGAAGGGAACACCAAGGTAAAAGAAATTTTTTATAAACTCTCCTTTCTAGAAACGTGATTTTTAAAAATCTATTCTTTATTTTAAAACCCATTTTTTTACCCCAATTTTTACCAAATATTTTATCCCAATTTCGAAAGCTTAAATTTAGGGAAGATATAAAAATTTTTGGAAGAAAATCTCTCTATGTGATTTGTTCAAATTTACAACCCGATTTTTCTCCCCAAATATACACGGTGCTACACAAACCACACACACACACACACAATATTCTCCTTCACCAAAATTCCCCGAGCCTAGTTTTCCCTCTACAGCGTGCTCCCTTTTCCTTCTCTCTTCCCCGGAGATTTTGTGATTCTAGAGCGAAATCTCAAAGCGTTCCCGGATTCTCTTCCCCGTCCAGCTTCGAAGCCACCTGCCGTAAGTTATGAAAATACGAGGCAAGTACAAAGCTTTCTTTGACTGCATCAGTTAGACATATTATTTGATTGTGTGAATTTCTCCTCAAATTTTCTGAGTTTTGAAATGGTGATTGAAGTTATATGAGAAGCGATTTGTGTGATTTTAAACCCTGACGAGGCTGCATAGAGTTAGAGTTGGAGTTCTGGCCTGTGATACGTAAGCTATCTATTGAGATTGGGTTTCGTATGTTTCTTCTTGTGATCTGAGTTCCGTAAACTGTTGCAATTGTTTTAGCCCTGTAAGCTATTCGTTTTCGTGAACTGTTTGAACCCGTAAGCTATTTTACCTTTGACTGTTCCCGTGAGCTATTTCTTGTAAACTGTTCTGTAAGCCACTCCCCGTGAACTGTCATCTGTAAGCTTGAGTCGAAACCTGTTTTCCTATGATTGAGCCCTACGCTGTTCTTGGAGTCAAAGCTGTTAGGATCGAAAAACAGGGTGTGTCAGTGAGCTCTCACAGAACTCACGTAGGCTCTCACACAACCTAATACACCGAACCCTCATGTGCGTACATGTTAATGGTTTTTGAAGGATAAGCAGCATGAAACAAGGAAACCAGATCGCGCATGAAACGCACCAGCGGCTATGCAAGATTGTTCAACATATGCGATCTGGTTTATTTGAAATTTGAGCTGCAATAGCTCAGTGTTCTTGAATTGTAAGTGCACCGAGATACAGATTGAGTAATGAAGTAAAATCATGCGGAAACAACTCATACTGAACTCTTATAATCGAAATCTTAGTAACAGTTTTAATCGTAGTTGTAAAATACGCAATGTTATGAATGCAGTAAACTAAAAATAAAGAATACGCTGCACTGTTTTATGGAAGTTCGGAGCTGAATCTCCTACGTCTCCCCTTCTTCCGCAACGAGAAGGATCCACTAGAAGACTTTGATTACAGCGGCCCCCGCTGCAACCCGATCCAACATCCCTCGACTGCAAGAACTCCTAGCACCTATGCACACCAGCCTGCAAACTATGTGTCTAACTTCACTTCTTTTACACCTCAGTGAGGAAGGCTACACACACTTCTTTAATGTCTCAGTGCGAAAGACTACATAGACTTGTTTAACGTCTCTGTCCAAAGACTACAAGGAAGTCGTTTTTGTTTTTGATTCAATCAGCTAATCTAATCAGCTCTCTCAAATATGTGAGTGAATCGTGTGTGAGAATTACAGTTTAAACTCTTTGTTTCTTTTGTATCTCACACACACGGGAAGTGCTCCTGTCCGAGCTGGTTTATCAATGTCTTCCCAGAGCTTGTGCTGTCGACTTGATATTTCTCTGAAGCATTTGCACAACACTCTTTTGACTTCGCTCTTATTTTCTCGTCTCTATTGTACGCGCATTCTTATTCTTGTGCTCAGATCTTGTTATATATAGTCGCTTTGCAGATTTGTCCATTGGACACAAAGTTGCAACCGTTGAAAGTCTTCTGACACTGTTGTACTTTGCGTCCTTTGTCTTTTAATGGTCGTAGGCTTTTCCTGACTTTAAGCACGTGAGCACTGTACTTGAGAAGACAATACAAGAAAATCGATTTGAATATTGAAAAACAATCCTCGTATAGTCTTGTATTCAAATTGCTTTGCTCATAGATTTGATAGCATTGTCATGCTATCCGGGTTGGTTTGACCTTAACCAGCTTCTCTTCTTGCCGGGCTCGTTTGAACTTAACCAGCTGGTTTCTTTGCATCGAGCTGGCTTGTTCATTATACTAAGACATTTCTGGGCTCTGAGCTTGTTTCCCAGCTGGTTTCCTTCCCAGCTGGTTACTTCTTTCACCACAGGAGTCTTCCTCCATCTACATCTATGAGGCTACCTCGAGCTCGTAAAACTTCTCACCGATATCATACGGCCAGCTGCCTCATCTCTCTCATAAGAATCCAGTTGGCTCACACCCAGTGACCAAGCGTTTCTGCAGCGTCATATTGAGAAAACAGTTTTGGTTGTTAAGATGATTGAAAACATTTTTGAGTTTTTATCTTATTATTTCGGTTTCAGCTTTGAGAGAGAATAGTTTCTGCTTTATTCAGTTTCTGTTTTAGTTTTGGAAAACACCTCAGTTGATTTGCTGTGTTTGGATAACAGATTTTAAACAATTTCAGTTTATGTGATTCACTGGTTTTTCCTCAAACCTGTTTACTTTTCCGTGATCTTACGTATTGTGTCTGCCCTAAGCTGTCAAATTTTAAACAGCTTGTGTCTTCAGCTTGCGAGTTACTGTTTCAAAAAAAATTTCCGTGTTTATTTTTATTAGAAAAGTATATATGTGAGATTAGGGTGTTTCAGTTTCGAGCAGCCACTATCCAGATACAAGGTTAATTTATTCAACAGCTCTTCATGATTGGCCTGAAATCAAGAAACGAAGAGTTTGGTACCATTATCCATTTGTGTTCATATTGTATTAGCTCTTTCAGGACCCCACACTTGAGTAAATATAAGAATTCTTCCACCATGTGCGACCTGAAAATTTCTTGAAAAACCAGTGTGTGATCTGTTAAGTCTAGGTTTTGCATTTGAATCAATGGACATTTTTCTTCTAAACCTTTTTGTTTTGGCGTTGCTTAGCAGTTATGCGTTGCTGGTTCTGATCAGACCAGATCAACCTGGATTTCACTCCAGTCTTGCTATGTTCATAAGGCAGTTTGGCCTAGAAATCTCAAGCGCTATATAACATGTTCTATATTTATTGTTCTGGTTCTGTTGAGTCGGTTAGGACCGAAAAACACTTAGCAGCGCTGCTTTGAAAGATTAATTAAAAAAAATTCTGCGCTGCTAATTAAAAGATGAGGTGCAATACCTCTGGTTCTTGAACATTAAAATAGAGCACCGGAGACAGATCTGGTATGTTATAAAACATGCGGAAAACACCAGAAATGAATCCTTATATTTTAAAACTCAACACAAGCAGATTTAACAAAACATGAACCAAACAAATTTCTGTTAGACAGAAATCTGCCCGGATGTGCGCCTGTGCATATGTGTGACAATTGATGTGTTATGCAATGCTAAATAAAATGCAAGTGCTGAATGAATAACAGAATACAATACACAACGATTTGTTTATGGAAGTTCGGACTTTAATGTCCTACGTCTCCCCTTCTTCCTCCTCGGAAGGTTCCACTAGAAGATTTGATCTACACATCGCATGTACAGACCCAATCACGCAACCAGCAGCTTCGAGAACTCCTAGACTCCACAAATGCACACCAGCCGCAACTGTGTGACTAACTACATACACATGAGTTTTGCGTCATCGTGCTTGGACGTGGAAATGTTTGAAACGTTTTGAGATTCATTCACAAATACAATGTGAATGAATCTCTATGTGTGAGATATACAGTGTAAGCTCAACTCTCGAATAAATAAATCTCACACACTGGGAAAATGCTCTTCAATAGCTGGTAAAAACTCAACAATCGACTCTCGTGAAAGCTCCTCTCTAATGGCGGTCGATTGCTTCGTCTTTCTATTTTTCTTCCCTCTGTAATTTTGCACTCTGTCAAAATCCTCAAAATCAACTTCTTCAAACAGTGCTTCTTGTATTTATATGGCTGTTTGAGTTTCTTTCTGTTGGACACATTTTTCTTCCCGTTTAAAGATGTTCTGAATAGTACCGACAGGGATTGTCCTTGTGTCCTTTTCTTTTGCAGGCTTTTTGTCATCTTGTGATTTTGCCTTTGTACCAGCAGCTGGTTGCTCTCACATCTAAATAATTCCAGCTGCTGGTATTTTCTGTTCAATACAACTGTTCACTTCGTCTTAGTGCAACGACTGATATTCTTCTGTTTATACGATCAACATCCTCTTTACAAGATTTCCTGCGACTGAACAGCTTCTGTTATCGCAACATTCCTGTTGCTTCTTCCTTCACAATATCTCTGTTTGCATCTTCTTCACAATTTCTCTGTTTCTTTTCATCTTTTCTCATCAGACTCCAACATATTTTCCTAACTCTTGATTACCGGATTTTACCAGATTTTTGCCTTCTTCAATACAACCAGATTTCTTATATTTGAGAAATCTTCCAGATTTCATCTCTTCATCGGGTCTCTTGTAACAGAATCCATTTTCAGAATCATTTCTTTCCTCTTCAATGTCTGAACCAGATTTCTTCAACTTTTCTCGTTAACTTCATTCCAACAGTTCTTTTCCAGATTTCTCTTTTACTCGATCAGGCTTCTTCTATGTTTGCCTCAATCAGACTTGTCCTATTTCTTCAAATCAGATTTCTCCTGTCTTCAATCATCTGGATTTTCTTCACTATTTACTGCGTCTGGATTTTCTATGTTGTGAAAGACCAACGTCTGGTTAATTTCTTCTTGCATCGTCTGATTAATGTGCGTCTGGAATTTCCTCAACTATTGCTGCGTCTGGAATTTCTAATCTACCAGCGTCTGGTTTCTTTTTATCTCTGCGTCTGAAATTAATCTGCGTCTGGATTATGCAAAGCACCACGTCTGGTTTATGCAATGCAAAGTCTGGAACAGAGAAATATTTTGCGTCTGGTATTTCCTCCTTTCCTGTAACCAACGTCTGGTTTTGTTCTTCACAGTTCAGCACAACGTCTGATTTAATTTTCTTCTTTGCAACATCTGCTCCTTTTCTTCAACTGTTTCGTTCATCAGCAACCTCACTGTTTCAGACCCTTCTTCGTTGCTCTTATCAGATTTCTTCCAATCTTCTCCTATTGACACTGAATTAATCTTCTGATTGATTGTTCAACCAATTTTGTTTAATTACTGCTTCGCTCACTTCTTCACAACTTTCTGTTCCCAACTTCTGTATCAACCTTCTCCAGTTTCTGTTTTCTTCGATCTTCATCATGTGAACAGCTTCTTTTTATCTTCTGATATTATTTGTTCCCTCACGTCTTCTTTTTACTGCAGAGATCAACTTTACTTGCCTCTTTTCTTCATGTCTGGTTTTCGCTCCTTCTGCTACGCTTCAAAAGATTCTGCACAGTCTGGTTCTATTTCCTTTGCAACTTCTAATTAGCTTCCTTTTATGCAGCGTCTGGTTCACTTTTCATTCCAGTCGACTGGTTTTATTTCTTTTCTTCTGTTTGCTGCGTCTGATTAATCTCTTCGCAACTATCCAGATTTCTATTTCTTCTCATGCTCAATTCCAGACTCCAACTGTCTCTGTTTCTGTTTATCTTTAACAAATATGTCTTCAACCAATATTTCCAGCAGACATCTTTTATCTCACGTTACATCCTCTGTTATTGAATCAACTTTATCTTCACAGTGTCTGAGCAGACTTCTCCCTAACATATATTTCTTCTCCTATCTTATTTAAGTTCTGCACACTAGGTAGATATATTAGTAACACAATAATAGGTTTTGTGTAATTCAAAACTTAATCAGGATCTGTGTAAACAGATCCATCAGAGTCTCAGACTGATTGTCATGCTTAGCATACTCAATGTTATCATGTGTCATGCTGGATTTGAAAAAATTCATTGTTCTAACTTGTCCTTAGCCAGAACTGACTGAGTATACGTTTCCCATGAACTGCTTTAATTATTATTGAAGCCTAAGCCTGACTTGTCATTGGCAGGCTTTTGAACCTCATCCAGTTTATTTAGTGAAACCGAAGAATTTTTCCAGGTGCTCACTAATTGATTCAATTTTGATTCTCAATGAGAATTTCTTGGGACTCAGTATGAAATTCATCATTCTCCAGCAGCATACTCAATTGAGTATTGAGACTGTCTGAGTCCCTAAGCTAAGAACAACTTGGTTCATCTGACAAATCTACTAGACATTTTTTTTCAGCTTAGACATCCTAGAATGTCCATCAGAGCATTTTGTACTCGGGTTGTCAGGCCTCGTGCACAAACACAGAGTTAACCACGCAAACAGTAGCGGAAGCATTCAAAATAGTGGCTAAAATTTCTCTTTTGGCCTGACTGAAAGATACATAATTTAAAATACTGCAATACTCAAAATATCCCAGTTTAAAATAGTACAGTACAACAGTACAACATGTATCAAATACAAAACAGCAACACTACAACCGAATACAATAAAGCATAGGGCATCCCTCGGCCAATAGTACTGATACATATATGCTATACGCTAATTGGGACACTCTAACCACCTCCTGGGGCACCTCCAGCTGGGTCAACTCCACGACCAGCTGAGTAACCATGATAACCTGAAAACACACACAGGAAAACAACACCAGCCCCAGAGGGACACGGGGTCAAACACTACTACGGAGAGCAGCACAAAACAGCTAATGAAAAGCAACAAGTAATATGCAAATGATATGCATGAACAGCTGAGTACAAACAGAAGGCAACAACCACTGGCAGGGATCCGGAATCTCGAAGGCAACTTAAAGCTGATCACTGATCAAAGACAGATACAACTGGATGTGGCACGGTGTGTGTGAGTATATGGGAGCTATCCACTCGTCTCAACACACGGCACCAGATGCAAAAAACAGCTCAACCTACTGTTGCCCAACTCATGAACTGTGGGAGCTACCCACTCCGCTCACAGTGGCTAACAGATCCCAGCAGGGAGATGAGGGTGACGGGAGTTACCCGCTCGGCCTCTAAACAAGCATCCTGGTACGCACAGATCAAGATAACAAGACACGGCTTAAACAGATCTGAGCTCAATATGACAAATTCATGTATGCAACAGATAAAATGTCCAACACAACATATACAACGATGCAAGGCATACATAGCAGCACGCATAATCACCCATGCTCAATCCAAAGCTGTAAAACAAGCTCACATCCGTACCTCATTTCTGATATATAATTACAACAACGAAGTCTCGAGCAACACAGATCCGAGAACCCAGCAAGCTACCTGAACGGCAGAAGCAAAGCCACGATTATGCTAACAGACTACAGAAGTAAGATGTCTTCGCGAACCACCTCCAGCTAATCCCAAGACTGCGAAAGAGGTATGAGAAGAATCGCCTTGACAAGAGGAGTCCAGCGCCACCACTCTTGTCTCCGTCGGAGCTGTCTACCGACGGCAATCGGAGAAGATAAGGTTCGGTGAATAGTAGCTAGGGTATCGCGACATGATTTGCTATTGGGAAATATTCTAAGTGTCGAAGATGAATAATAAAGAACGAATGCAAAGTCCTCTATTAAAGGTCAAGTCTGCTCAAATCTGAGGAACAGAACCCACCGACACTTAAGTCTCAAAACTGATTTCCCACTCGGATCTGAATCCCACATCAGATCTGACTCTACGTCGAAACAGATCTTGACTTATCCAAACAACGTCGCACAGAGTCTACTGCCGCATCTGGACACGTCACCCGCTACTCGAATATGAAATTCGAAACAACATCGCATCGAAAACACTCAGATCCTATCAAAATCCGAATCTCGCCCGCTAAACCAAAACGCTGTCGTTCCAACTAATCCAAACGACATAGTTTAGCTATTCGCTACAGAAACACGCTGGCTCACAACTGAACACCTGTGATACCAGATTTCATCACCAAAACTGAGCGCAATCACCAGCGCTGACCAACATTCACATCTGATCAGTTCTCGCGGAAATTTTCCAACTCTCCAGATCTGTTTCAAGGACTTAAACGGACCCGATAACTAAGCCAAGCATACCAGCTCAAAGCTGACTCATCCCAGATCTGTTCAAGCCAAATATGGTCTATGATAAACCCGATTAATTAACTCAATTAATCTGATTATCTTTCGGGTCTCACACGGGTCATCATCACATTCAATTCAAATATAAGTTCCTCACGTTTAAATTCAACATTAGAAAATTCGAACACCTCATCACTGTCATCAGCCATTAGATAGTGCACTTCCTCCCACTGTCACTTGATGAACTGCTCTAGGTTGATTCCTATGAGTCTGTGTCAGCTCATTTGCATTTGCTTCCCTCATACATAAGGATTTTTTATCTCTCTTATTGGGCCTCGGTGCTCATAATCAATAATTAAGCACAAAAATAACGAT
This sequence comes from Dorcoceras hygrometricum, assembly GCA_001598015.1. Lineage (NCBI taxonomy): Eukaryota > Viridiplantae > Streptophyta > Magnoliopsida > Lamiales > Gesneriaceae > Dorcoceras > Dorcoceras hygrometricum. Next base: position 31,817 of record KQ988995.1, read on the forward strand.
AAAATGTGGAAGCTTAAAAGGAGGTTAACATTTTTCTTTTGGTCTGATACAAAAATAGCGAGTAAAAATATTTGGATACTAAAAAATATATAAAGCTGGACCTTCTCACGGTACGTGCAGAAGCTATGTAATAAAAAAAAATCCAATCTCCCAAACAGTATATATGTGATCCAAGCATAAATATCGAATTAACGGGACAACAACTACATAGGGCATTCTCTGGTAATGATTCAATGAAATATATATACGTAACTGGGACACTTGATCAACTCCTAAGGGTATCCACTAAATGACTCTTTACCTGACCTAGCCTGTTACGACCATGTTTTTCGAATTGAAATTTAATAAATCGAAGGTTCAAATTGAATGATACTCAAAATTTATACTTGGTTAAAAGACAACTAACCAAATACTTCTGACCTAAACTGTGAAATTATAGAAATTTAATATTTCAAACTTAAAAACAGTTCAGAACTTATAAACTGTGCGGAATTCAAACAAAAAATTACAAATTTATTTCGCTCGGGTTGCAGAGACTTCATATGAAATATCTTATACGAGTTCTATACGAACTGAAAGGAAAATTCATATCAAGACTGGAAGGAAAATAGCTCAAGGCTTATAGGATATGCGGAAACTGGATAAAAACTTGGATAATAATTCGTTCAGTTTACGAAGAACTGTATGACATAACTAATAAAAATTTGGTATGAACTTTATTAACTCAAAACTGAACTGAATAAAAACTATTAACTCTGGCTAGCATGAAATGTAGGTTCCACGATAAACACCCTCGATATGATCCAGCTCGCACCAACCAGCAACCTCTAAACCTGATCACGTGCACTTAGGAAAACTAGTGAGCCTAGAGGCCCAACAAGAAACTTTGGAAATAATTAATGCAGACAGTACATGCATAAAAATAGCTTTTACTGTAAACTGACAGCTCATATGCTGATAGACTTGAAAGCTGAAAAACTGAATACTGGTAAACTGAAGACTGCGAAAACATGAACTGCACGTTCTTTAAACATTTAATATCTGTACTGGTATTTAAAAACATTTACTAATATTAAAGAAAGTAAACTGTAACATAAACTTTTCTCATTTTATGTGGTTGTAAACAACCCTGATCTCTGTTTTTATTTTTCGTTGAGTTATGGCGTAGAAGCTCTTCTTAGATCAGTCTCTTGCACAAGCTCATCTGTATATCAGGCTCTTGGGAATAAATCCAATCTCTTTGAAGGGGTATATAGTTAGTCAACCACAATCCTTTTCCTTCCTATGGAGGGACACATCGGTTCTTCAGCCAGCATCCTCACCCTCCCTCTGCTGACCTTCTGTTATCTTTGCCATAAATCACTTGAAACTTGAAATTACTTCCTTTAAAAATATTATGATGTATGACAGGAAAAATACTGTCATTCCTCATTCGTCACCTTACCATATATCATTAAAACATTTTCTCTGCTGAAACTTTTCTTTGAATTGTTATTCTTTAAAACTCGCTTTAAACTACTTTTCTTGGATCTGAAAAAGATCTCTTTCATATATGGTTTGCTATTTTGAAACTCTTTTGATGTTCGAAAGCTACTGAAAGTTCATCGAAGTTCAATCAAAGAAGAAAACTGGAATAAGCTCAGGCTATAGAAACGAATAACGAATAGCACAACTCTAAGCTGAAGAACTATCTCTTGAAAATTGGGTATTAACTTCGAACAGATTGGAGTTATCCCTTCGAATCAAAGCTAAATGAATGAAGAATTAAACTTGAAATTATTGTATCAGTCCAGTATGATCCTAAGCTGAAACAGATCGGAGTATGAACAGAACACGACCGTACTGGCTCAGACTAGAAAATTAGCTCCGGTATGTTTGGTCAACTCAGATTAGGAAAAGTCAACACAACTTAAATGAGCTGACTGGATTACAATGGTCAAACAAATTCAACTCAGATTGGATAATGAACTCAGATTATGAGCGTAAAACAACTCTGGGTGAGAAATCAGATCACGGGTAATGAAAAACGCTTGGGTAAGTAATAGATCACCACTTAATCAGCGCAAGGAAAATAAACAGGTCTCGACTTATCTCAATAATGATTAACAGTTTAGAAGATTTCCTTAGTCTGAAGCAAACGAAAATATCTGAGGAAACATTCCAGAAACTAAAACACGTAAGCTGCTTGTAAGATACTGAAACAAAAGCATGTAAGCTGCTTGTAAGCTACTTGCAGAACATCCCAGAATTTTCAAGAAGAAACTAGATCGAACATCGTAAAACATTTTCTAACAAACTTTTCTGAATCAAAACTCCACCAAGCCAATACTTTCTCAAGAAATCTGCATGAACTTAACTCTGCGTTTGAAAAACTTCAAAAACATTTCTCAAACCTTTAAAACTTATAAAAACATGCAATCAGGGAATCAATATATGATTTCGAAAGTGTAGCAAGAAACAGAGTTTACTTGCCTCAACTGCTGAACACATTCAACAGAAATTCTCCGGCGTTGAACCACTTACAAGTGCGATCCAAATCACTTTGAAAGAGTTGAAGTTTCGGTTGGTTGTTTGAGAGCTAATTCACCGCTTTAAAAATGAAATATTTTGAAAGAGTTTGATTGTGGTGATTGTGAAGTGATGATACGTGTATTTAAAGGAAAATAAAAGCATGAGCCCGTCGTTTAAAATATCTTTGAAATCACCGCTTCATATACAAGCAGGCATAAACCAACCGAATTTAAAATAGGTTGAATCGTGCTTGATATTATTCAATCGGCCAACTCTTGTGAATCGGGTTCCTGCTCTAGTCTGAAAATTCAGCTTGGACGAAAACTGAATCCCTGAATTGAAGCTGAATAAACGTACTGAAATTAGAAAATTAAACCTTTCAAAAATTTAGATCTATCATTGTGGATTTATGGATTTCCTGGGCGTTACATAGCTAATCCACCTGGATAACCTGTAATGGTCACCAATACAATCAAAGCAACCCCAAAGGAAAAAGAGAAAAGGGTCAAACCCCTAGTACGGAGAACAAAATACAACAACAAATGAAGTATGAAAGAACATATGCTATATGTTATGCAATGCCTACAGCGTAGAAATAGATAACGGTTGGAATACCAGAGGGCCAAATGCAAATGGTCATCGACAACAAGGTGGCTACATCGCTGAGAATTCTGGATCTACCCGGGCAAACTCAACGGAAAAATTATGGTGGACTAACTCAATACCCAACCACACTCGCCACTACATTGAGAATTTGGGAGTTACCCGGGCAAACTCAATGGAAAAATGGTGGTGGACTAACTCAACACCCAACAACACTTGCCACTATATTGAGAATTTGGGAGCTACCCTGGAAAACTCAATGCACTCGCCGTGAGTGTGCTACAGCACACCACCCCACATGATACAACTGATCTCCGGAAGTAAACTCTATGGTTGCCAAGGGAAGCAAGGATCAACGTGAATGCATATGCTCAATGCCCAGTCATAAAATGCAATCGCATAAAAAACACATACTACAGGAAGAATAGGAAGCATTCAACACATATAGCATATAATTCAGACTCAACGAAAGCTGTAAATACCTACTCCATCAGTAACTCACAAATTCTTACCAAAATTGCCTCAAACTCAGCACACTAGCCGAACAGGGTGGAGAAATCACGGCAGAAGCTCCAACGTCTACCAACCGGTCGAGAAGCTAAGAACGGACCTCGGGGCATCCTATAGCCCAAAAAAATACCCAACACATGTTCAACCTCTCAAAATCGAAAAGAAAACAACTCGGAGAACTACGCCTGAACTGTTCGTGAGCTAACAAGCTCAGAAATTTCTCATAACAACACCAAAGATAACAATGATGGTCTCAGACTAAATCCAAGGAGAAGTATTACTACCTACAACGGCGACCAACCCAGCTGATCCAAACGGTCGCAGACTGCAAAACACAGCATGTCTTAACTATCATCGTGCTCCTTTCTCCAGCCAACCACGGACCTCAAGACTGGTCCGTTAAATATGGGTTTGGAGAGAGGATTTCAATGGTACCAACCTTGCTCCAAACTCAGTAGTCGATCTCCGGCTATCGGGAAAAATATGTGGGTTGGGTGAACAGTGACAAGGGTTTCAATGGATATCAGCTCAGTCTCTCAAGAACGCACGATAACTTGTCCAAAGAAAATGGCCAACATTTGATTTTATAACTTAGTAATTATTTTAAGACCCCGGCACAAAACCCCATAACTGATCTACAGTGAAAACATATCAACACGGGCCTCTAAGATGACCCCCAGCTCTGGACGTCAAATCCTCCTCTAAGATAACTCCCAGCTCAGGATAGCTTATACTAGGCCAATACAACTCTTACCATAATAGCACATGCTACACAATCATCACAACACTAACATATCAGCTTAGTGCTACTAGGCCAACACAGTACCATCAGATTAGCTCAGTACTATGTGAACAGTTCAGCTCGTACCCAAACTGTTCCACTTAGATCACCTCACGCCCCATCTGATCCACTCTAAGCTGATTATTAAATCCGATTTTCCCATGCCTCACATTTCTCCCCCACTAAGAAAAGGATTTTGGCTTCAAAATCAAGACACTATCCACCAGAACACCAGCCAAAACAAAACAGAAACTCATGGAACCATACCAGCAACCAACCAAAAAAATCAATAGCACAATTCCCGAAAAATAACAGAGACACATTCTAACAAAGTTACATGGAAAAACCAGAGTACATGTGGTAAACAGACACATGCTCAAATAGATGAGGCCAATCCTGCCACATCTTTGCTTCCAACTCTCATGTTGCCTCTTCTATCCCATGCCTGCTCCACTAAACCATTACTAAAGGAATCATCTTATTCCTGAATTGTTCTCCTTCCTGTCCAAAATCTGAACTGGATGATCAATATAACTTAAGGTCTGGTCTAACTCCACCTCATATACTATTAACACATGAGAAGGTCTCGATCATACTTCCACAACATCGACACATGAAACACATCATGCATCGCAGAAATCTCAGGCGGCAAGTGCAAACAATACATTAAAGGTATGCACATTTTATTCGCGAGGAGCTAACTTAAATTTGATCTGATGTAAAGCTCAAAAATCTCATACGATCTGATGTAGCAAGGAGCTAACTTAATTTGAGTCCAAATCTCATCGTGCTTCTAAAAAGGAGAAAAAAACTCGATCACCAACCTGAAATTCCAAAGGTATGCACCTTTTATTCGCATAGGTGTCTTGGCAATCCTGGGCTGCTTTCAATTTTTTTGGATCAAATCAACTTGGTCCCCAATATACTGCACAAACTCAGGTGTTTACAACTGTCTATCTCCAAGTTTTTCCCAACAAATACGTGATCTGTCTGCCATACAAGTCTTAAAACGGTGCCATCCCAATAGTTTCTTGGAAGTTATTATTATGCGAAAATTCCACCAAGGAAAGGATTTCTTCCAACCTGCACTGAAATCCATCACCACAGCTCGCGACATGTCCTCGAGCATCTTAATGGTTCTCTATGGAGAGGGCCATCTGTCTGAGGTTGACAAGCAGTGTTCATGGCCAAATTCGAACCCAACGCTGCTTGCGAGCTCTTCCAGAACCTGGAAGTAAATCTAGGGTTCCTATCAGATACTATCGACGCTGGCACACCATGAAATCTCAGCACCTGACTAATGTACAATCACGTCATCTTCTTCAAAGAGAACGTGATGACATAGGAAATAAAGTGGGCTGACTTAGCCAGTCGATCAATCAAATACCCAAATCACATCACAACCTAGATTAAAGCCAGGTAAGTGCGTCACAAATTCCATGGCAACATGCTTCAGTACGCAGATCAGCTTGTCTACACAGATCAGCTCGAGGGTTCGGACTAGATCCCACACTGAAAATAGCCAGAGTACTCATCTCAATTCAGAGTACACAGATCAGCTCACAAACCCTCCTCTCAGCTTACGTTGGTCTCCTCAGCTCGTTGGGTCAACTCAGCTCTCGATGATCAACTCAGCTCTCGATGGTCAACTCAGCTCACGATGGTCAGTACAGCTAAAGGGGCGAATTCAGCTTACGGAGGACAATTCAGCTTACAAGGGGTTAAATCAGCTTACGGGGGTCAACTCAGATCGCGGGGGTCAACTCAGCTTAGGATGGTCAATTTAGATTTCAAGGGTCAACTCAGTTTAGGAAGGTCAACTTAGATCGTGAGGGTCAACTCAGCTTAGGACGGTCAACTCGGATCATGAGGGTCAACTCAGCTTAGGACGGTCAACTCAGATTACGGGGGTCAACTAAGCTTAGGACCTCTACACAGCTCGTGACCTGACACAGCTTGCGGCCTGACACAGCTTGCGATATGACACAGCTTGCTACCTAACATAGCTCGTGACCTGATCGCTCGCGACTCGACTCAGCTCACGACTCAAACAGGGAATATAGTTTACGACCTAAGCTTATGGGTCAGTACATGGCTAAGGTGAAAACCCGAGACACGTCCGACCTCTAAACCTTCTTCCTCGACATCAACAATCCCTTAGTCCCTGCTATAACCTGAAACATCGCCCAACTTAGCCTCAATCACCAAACCATCAACCCTTTCCCAAAACTCGAATTCTAGATAGCCTCATCATGATAAGTAGAAGAAAAATACGATTCATTGACATCAAATTGTAGCCTCAAAATTATCTAATCCAAAATCTTAAAGAAAACTCGCACACAGTAATATGAATGTAAGGTCCATTCAAAGGAGATTTTTTAATTGCCTTGTATCAATAAACTTACAACCGGTGTCATGAAGCTGGAAGGGATGGAGAACACTGGGAACGTCTTTGGTTTTTGCTACAGAAAGCTCTAAGCTGATGGGGGGGGGGGAGGAAAGAGGGGATAGTGCTACAGGAACGAAAACTAAGGGAGTCTCCTTTTATTTAGAAACTAACAGTGTGTGTGTGTGTGTGTATACAGGGGCCGAGACTATTAATTAAATACAGGAGAGATTGATGTTTTAAAATTTGTAAAAACATAATGTTATTCAAATTATTAAAGTGATACTTAAATCCATTCTCCCTCCCATGTATAATTTCAAAAATTTGGATAAAATGTGAGGGGAAGACTTGTTTTAACAAAAATATACTCTTTAAAACTTTACTACCATAAAATTTTCCAAAGCTTAGGGAATGGCCTCAAAATTAATTTCACAAGAATCATCTTTACCTCAGTGTTCCATCGTCTCAATTTTGGCCTCGTAGCACCTGTACTAAAATTTCTGAAAAGATACTCATCGTAATATAGCTTAAATAATTAATATATTAAAATCGAAGAGCGAAGTCAATAAGCTATTAGAATCATAAAAATAATGCTAAGGCATGCGATTATTAGTAGGGAAAATTTCTAGGCATTAATACTCTCCCCTTAACAAGAATTTCGTCCTCGAAATTCGAAAACTTACCAAAACGTCTTGGGTAGCGCTCCTTGATCTCAGCCTCTACCTCCCATGTCGCTTCCTCCTCGGAATGATTCAGCCACTGGACCTTGACCATGGGAATGGTCCGATTTCGTAGCTTCCTATCCTGCCTACCTAAGATCCGAGTATGTCGCTCCTCAAAATTCAACTGCGGTGTATAGCTGAATTGGCTCGACACTCAACACATGCGAGGAGTTCGGCACGTATTTCATAAGCATGGATATGTGGAAGAAGTTGTGTATGGATGCTAGGCTCAGCGGTAGGGCTACGCGGTAAGGTAACGTCCCCACTCTGTCTAAGATCTTGAAGGATCCTATGAATCTAGGTTATAGCTTCTCTTTCTTCCCAAATCTCATCACACCATTCATAGGGGCAACCTTCACAAAAACGTGATCCCCGACTACGAATTCTAACTCCCTCCTACTCAGATCAGTGTAAATATTTTGTCAACTCTAGGAAGTCCTCATCCTATCCCTGATCCTCGTCACTGTGTCTGCCGTCTGTTGAATTATCTCATGGCCCAGCTCTGTCCGCTCACCTATCTCGTCGCAATGGATGGGCGATCTTCACCTCTTCCCATAGAGTTCCTCATATGGTTCCATGCCAATGGAGGCCTGAAAGTTATTGTTATAGGTGAACTCTACTAGAGGTAGCTTGTCAAACTCCCCTGAAAGTCAATAATACAAGCTCCAGCAGGTCCTCTAGTATCTAGTTCACTCTCTCTGTCTGTCCATCTGTCTGGGGGTGAAAAGCTGTGTTGAACTGCAGCTTCATCCACAAAGAAGCATGAATACTCCTCCAAAACACTAATGTGAATCGCGTATCTCTGTCCGACCCAATTGAGACAGGTATCCCATGCAGTCTAACAATCTCCCGGATGTGCAGCTCTACGTAATGCGTCATAGTGAATGTGGTCTTCACTGGAAGATGTACCGACTTGGTGAGTCGGGTCCACAATCACCCATATAGAATTCAATCCCCTAACGGTCCTTGGAAATCCGACAACAAAGTCCATCGAAATGTTCTCCCACTTCCACTCTGGAATGGGGAGGGGTCTCAGTAGTCCAGCGTGTCTATGATGTTCTGCCTTGACCTGCAGGAAATTCAAACACTTAGACACCAAATGACTGAGGTCGCGCTTCATGCCCAGCCACAATACAACTGTTGTAGGTCCCTAAACATCTTCGTACTCCCTGGAGAACCGAATAAGGTGATGCGTGAGCCTCCATCATAATCACATCTCTCGGTGCATCACCTGATGGTACCCAAAATTGTCCTCTAAACTTCACAATCCCATCGTCCACGGTGTAGAGTCTACTACCTTTCTCCTCATCTCTCAACCTCCACTTTTGCAACTGCTCATCACTAGCCTGGCTATCGCGAATGCGACCTACTAAAGTAGACTTTACAGTCCCCGAATACAGTCTACGATCTCTCCATACAGTATATAACGGCTCTGTGACTGCAAATGAGCTACAACTGTAGTCTTCCTACTCAGTGCGTCTGGCACAACTTTAGCTTTCTCCGGATGGTAGCTAATCTAACGGTCGTAATCTTTCACCAACTCTAGCCATCTCCTTAGTCTCATGTTCAATTCCTTCTGCATGAAGAATCACTTCAGGCTCTTATGGTCAGTGAATATCTTGCACTTCTCCCCACACAAATAATGCCTCCAAATCTTAAGTGCAAAAACAGCTGTTGTTAGCTCCAAATCGTGCATCGGGTAATACCTCTCGTGCACTTTAAGCTATCTTGATACGTAAGCTATAACCCTCTCATTCTAAATCAATACTGCACCTAGGCCTAGCTTAGATGCATTGGTGTAGATCATGAAGTCACCTTGCCCTGACGGCATATCCAAGATAGGCGCTGATGTGAGGTCTTGCTTCAAAGTATCGAAACTGTGCTGGAACTCCTGGATCCATACATACTTGGCATTCTTCTTCGTCAGCACAGTCAATGACACCGAAATGGAGGAAAAGCCTTTGATGAACTTCCGATAATATCCTGCCAATCCTAAAAAACTATAGATCTCAGATGCATTCTTTGGAACTGCCCACTCTCTAACTGCCTCCACCTTAGACGGATCAACTTCTAATCCTATGATAGAAATGATGTGACCAAGGAATGTAACTCTCTCCATCCAGAATTCATACTTTCTGAATTTTGCATATAGCTTCCTCTCTCTCAGCACTCCTAAACCGTCCGCAGATGCTGGCTGTGCTCCTGCCTGCTCCTTGAATAAATGTGTTAGGATCGAATTAAGGGGATGTCCGTGAGATATCACACAACTCACGTAGGCTCTCACATAGCCTAAGACACCGAACCCTCATGTTGCGTACATTTTAAATGATTTTGAAGATAAACAACACGCAACAGGGGAACCGGATCGCGTATGAAACGCAGCAGCGGCTCTGCGAGCTGGTTCAACATATGCGATGTGGTTTATTTAAAACTTGAGCTGTAATAGCTCAATGTTCTTGAATTTTAAGTGCACCGAGATACAGATTGATTAATGAAATATAATCATGCGTAATCAACTCAAACTGAACTCTTATAATAGAAATCTAATTAACCATTTTAATCGCACTTGTAAAATATGCAATGTATGTATGATAAATACAGTAATATGTAAACAGAAAAGCTGAAATTTGTTTATGGAAGTTCGGAGCTGAATCTCCTACGTCTCCCCTTCTTCCACAACAAGAAGGATCCACTAGAAACTTTGATTACGACGGCCCCCACTGTTACCCGATCCGACAGCCCGCAAGCTGCAAGAACTCCGACCACCTATGCACACCATCCCGCAAGCTGTGTGTCTAACATCACTTCTTTTACGCCTCAGTGAGAAAGGCTACACACACTTCTTTAACATCTCTGTGCGAAAGACTACATAGACTTGTTTAACGTCTCTGTCCAAAGACTACAAGGAGAGTTTTTGATTGATTCACTCATTTTCTATTTTCGCTCAACTCTCAAATATATATGAGCAAATCGTGTGTGAGATTTACAGTGTATACTCAATCTCTAGAAAATAAAATCTCACACACTGGGAAGTGCTCCTGTCCGAGCTGGTTAGTCAATGTCTTCCCAGAGCTTGTGTTATCGACTTGATTGATCTTTGAAGATTTCCATCAGTGCATTAGCTCACACCTAAGCACTGAACCAGCTTACACACCAGCTGCCACATAATGTGAAAACTTGCGACAAGAACTGCTTTGTGTTGTGCATTCCTCAGTTTTTCATTCTGCACTTGCACAACACTCTCTCCGCTTTGCGCACGTCTATCTGTTTTTGCTCATGCGCGCTTCTCTCATCGTTCTACTTGTTCTATGCTCTTCATATATATATAGCATGCGTAGATTTATCCGTTGGACACAAAGTTGTAGCCGTTGAAAAGTCTTCTGACACTGTTGTACTTGGCGTCCGTTGTCTTTTAATGCGTCACAGTCTTTTCTTCACTTTACGCACGTGAGCACTACACTGAGAAGACAACACAAGCAAATCGATTTAAATACTGAAAGGCAATCTTCGTATAGTCTTGTATTCAAATCCCTTTGCTCATAGATTTGATAGCATATGCTAATATGCTATCTGAGCTAGTTTGACCTTAACCAGCTTGCCAGCTTGTTTCCGTTCTGCTTTGCATTGAGCTGGTCTTTTATTCAAGCTGGTTGCTTCTTCAACTCTACTGCTCTTGTTCGCAACTGATTTTGAGCTATATTCTAATTTGCTCTTGTCATCTGCTCTTGTACACAGCTGCTCTTGTTATGTTCTTCCCTGCTCTTGACCACTGCTCTTCTTGACAGGATCGTTTGATCTTAACCAGCTGGTTTCTTTGCCTTGAGCTGTCTTATTCATTACACTAAGACATTGCTGGGCTCTGAGCTTATTTCCCATCTGGTTTCCTTCCCAACTGGTTACTTATTTCACCACAGGAATCTTCCTCCATGATTCCTTTGGTATCGGACGGCATGTGATCTTCACGACATAATAGACGTCGACATTGTTCACGATCATAGGCTCTTGCGTCCATCTCTCTCATAAGCATGAAGCTTGACCAGATCTCCCGATCCGGTTTTCTCTTCTCTGAGCTGGTCTTCTTCAGTTCGAGCTGGTTTGTCCTTAACCAGCTTGGCTCTATTGTTCTCGTCAAGAGCCACTGTGTTACTTGCTTGCTCTCTTGGTCCATTCAGACACGTCATCCAAACCATCAACAAGCACACCTTTATTTCACTGGTTTATTGAGCCAGTTCTCCGAGAATACTTTAAACCTTATCCTCGTTGAACTACAATCCAACACCAATGGTTATATCCAAACTTCTTTGGGATATAATAATCAGTTCTGATTCAGTCTAACTCCAGACTGAGATCCCTATGATGAACTGATTATAGTTGCGTTTAGTGATCTGACCTACACTAGATCGCTGCGCTTGTATATTCATGGGAACTTGAACACTGCACTTGTACGCTGCACTTGATCTGTGCTTGAACAGTTCTGCACTTCACTGATGCTTACTGCGCTTGATCTCTGAGCTGCTCTGGTACCTAGCTAGTTCACCAGCTTGGTGTTCCCCGCACTCTAGAAGTCTTCTGCTATACCAGCTCGGGCGTCTCCTCACTGTTCCAGCGTAGACATCTTCAACTGTTCCATCTTGGGCATCCCCTTACTGTTCCAATCTGGATATCTCCCTGTCTTCTTAATCCAGTGCACTGCACATCGCGCGTAAATCGTTAGTAGGATAATAACAGATTTTGTGTTAATCAAAATTCAGATTCTGATATGTAAACACAGATCCAACAATCTCCTTCTTTTTTATTTACACAAAATCTGGATAAACATATGCACGTATGTTTATGCTGAAAATTATTTCTCCCCTTTTTTGTGGGAATAAAAAAGGGTTTCAAAATCTTTTCTTCCCCTAAATATTTAAAACAAAACTCCCCCTCAACAGAGCACGGGGTTATTTTATTTTGAAAATAAAAACATTTTTCGAGGGACGACATTTTGTGTAACAAGTGCATGAAATGTGATTTTGAAAACTGGTTCTATGCTACTCAAAAGTTCTCATTTATTTAGACCAGAGGGGTAATAGAGGATTTAATTTACAGAATCTCTTCCATTTTTCCCTAAGATATAGCCTTGCCAACCCTAGAGATTTTGGCGTCCACAGATCTCGTGCAATCTGTCAGCGCGTCGGAACAGATATTGCTGCACTTTTTTTCGAGAAATTGCACTGCAACTCAACAAACATTACTCCCCTTATCTATATAAAATGAGTTTTGAAAGCTTTAAAATTTTGTATCACAGACAAGCTTTTGAAGAAAAACTATCAGAGAAGAAAGTCTTTTAAAACCGTTTGAAAATTTTCGATAAGAAATGCACTTTCAAGAACAACCTGCTCAGATACCAATTGTTAGGATCGAATTAAGGGGATGTCCGTGAGCTCTCACACAACTCACGTAGGCTCTCACACAGCCTAAGACACCGAACCCTCAAGTTTCATACATTTTAAAGGTTTTTGAAAGATAAACAGCACGCAACAGGGCCGAATAGCGTATGAAACGCATCAGCGGCTCTGCGAGCTTGTTCAACATATGCAATCTGGTTAATTTAAAACTTGAGCTGCAATAGCTCAATGTTCTAGAATTTTAAGTGCACCGAGATGCAGATTGAGTAATGAAATAAAATCATGCGGAATCAACTCAAACTGAACTCTTATAATCGAAAGCTAATTAACAGTTTTAATCACAGTTGTAAAATATGTAATGTATGTATGATAAATGCAGAAAGCTGTAAATAGATACACTGCAATTTGTTTATTGATGTTTGGAGCTGAATCTCCTACGTCTCCCCTTCTTTTTTAACAAGAAGGATCCACTAGAAACATTGATTACAGCGACCCCCGCTGTAACCCGATCCGACAGCCCGCAAGCTGCAAGAACTCCTACCACCTATGCACACTATCCCGCAAGCTGTGTGTCTAATATCACTTCTTTTATGCCTCAGGGAGAAAGGCTACACACACTTCTTTAACGTCTCAGTGCGAAAAACTACATAGACTTGTTTAACGTCTATGTCCAAAGACTACAAGGATATTTTTTGATTTATTAACTCATTTTTTATTTTCGCTCAACTCTAAAATATATATGAGTGAATCGTGTGTGAGATTTACAGTGTATACTCAATCTCTCGAAGATAAAATCTCACATACTGGGAAGTGCTCCTGTCCGAGCTGGTTAGTCAATGTCTTCCCAGAGCTTGTGTTGTCGACTTGATTGATCTTTGAAGATTTCCATCAGTGCATTAGCTCACACCTAAGCACTGAACCAGCTTACACACCAGCTGTCACATAATGTGCAAACTTGCGACAAGCACTGCTTTGTGTTGTGCATTCCTCTGTTTTTCATTCTGCACTTGCACAACATTATCTCCCCTTTGCGCACGTCTATTCTATCTGTTTTTGCTCATGCGCGCTTCTCTCCTCGTTCTGCTTGTGCTCTGATCTTCATATATACAACCTCTGTGCAGATTTACCCGTTGGACACAAAGTTGTAGCCGTTTAAATGTCTTCTGACACTGTTGTACTTTGCGTCCTTTGTATTTTAATGCGTTGTAGGTTTTCTTCACTTTAAGCATGTGAGCACTGCACTGAGAAGACAACACAAGCAAATCGATTTGAATACTGAAAGGCAATCTTCGTATAGTCTTGTATTCAAATTGCTTTGCTCGTAGATTTGATAGCATATGCTAATATGCTATCTGAGTTGGTTTGACCTTAACCAGCTTGCCAGCTTGTTTTCGTTCTACTTTGCACTGAGCTGATCTTTTCTTTGAGCTGGTTTCTTCTTCAATTCTACTGCTCTTGTTCGCAACTGCTTTTGAGTTGATTTATAGTTTGCTCTTGTCATCTGCTCTTGTACACAACTTCTCTTGTTCTGTTCTTCCCTGCTCTTGACCACTGCTCTTCTTGCCAGGCACGTTTGATCTGAACCAGCTGGTTTCTTAGCCTCGAGCTGGCTTGTTCATTACACCAAGTCATTTCCGGGATCTGAGCTTGTTTCCCACCTGGTTTCCTTCCCAGCTGGCTACTTCTTTCACCATAGGAATCTTCCTCCATGATTCCTTTGGTATCGGACGACATGTGATCTTCACGACATCATAGGCGTCGACATTGTTCACGATCACGGACTATTGCGTCCATCTCTCTCATAAGCATCCAGCTTGACAGATCTCTCAATCCTATTTTCTCTTCTCCGAGCTGTTCTTCTTCAGTTCAAGCTGTTTGTCCTTAACCAGCTTGGATCTATTGTTCTCGTCAAGATCCACTGTGTTACTTGCTTGTTCTCTTGGTCCATTCAGACACGTCATCCAAACCATAAGCAAGCACACCTTTCTTTCACTGGTTGATTGAGCCAGTTCTCCGAGGATACTTTAAACCTTATCCTCGTAGAACTGCAATCCAGCACCAATTATTATATCCCAACTTATTTGGGATATAATAATCAGTTCTGATTCAGTCTATCTCCAGACTAAGATCCATATGATGGACTGATTATGGTTTCCTTTAGTGATCTGACCTGCACTTGATCGCCGCTCTTGTATATTCATCGGCACTTGAACACTGCACTTGATCTGTGCTTGAACAGTTATGCACTTCACTGATCCTTATTGCGCTTGATCTCTGAACTGCTCTTGTACCAAGTTCACTAGCTTGGTGTTCCCTGCACTCTGGAAGTCTTCTGCTGTAACCAGCTCGGGCGTCCCCTCCCTGTTCCAGTGTAGACATCTTCAACTGTTCTAGATTGGGCGTCCCCTTACTGTTCCAGTCTAGATATCTCCCTGTCTTCTTAATCAAGTGTACTGCACATCGCACGTAAACAGTGTGAGACCCAAAATATTATTGGATTAATTGAGTTAATTAATCGGGTTTAGCATAGACCAGATTTGGCGTGAACAGATCTGGGATGAGCCAGCTTTGAGATGGTATGCTTGGTGAAGTAATCGGGTTAGTATAAGCCTTCGAACAGCTCTGGATTGTTAGAAAACTTCTACGGAAAATGATCAGATTTGAGTGTTGGTCAGCACTGGATGATCGCATTCAGATTTGGTGGTGAAATCTGGTAGTTGTTGGAATAGCGATGGCGGATCCGGATCCCACTTCCCGGGGCGCAGCGGAAAAACAAAAATTGCTCGGAAAGTGTTCAATACATTCAAAGAAATCTACAAACATACATAGGGTGTTCTTAGATGATTACCTTGCTGGCGTCTAGGCGCCTGGATCCGACCAGTTTCACGAGGAAACCGGCACTTCAAACTGTAGGCGGCGGTAGATCATCAATCAGGTCCACGACCGGATTCAAGACACCTTCATCAGCCTACACTAGAAGGACTGACGAATTCAGCACGGACGAAAACTCCTCGTCAAGTTGATCGGAACAAGTCCGATCAACGTACGCGGCGGCGGGGCGACGACACTTGGGCGGCGGCGTGACCGAGAGAGGGGGCGAGAGGAGAGGGGCGGCCGAGTGATCTATGGAGGCTAGGTTTAGGTTATGATCCTTTTTGTTATGATCAAGCCCTAATCATCTTAACTTAATAAAGGTGATAGATGAGCTTGAACCGGCCCAATGGACTTGGGTCATACCCAGGTCCATATGAACATTCGGTTCATTTAAATCACTGCGGTTTCATCACAACTCCGATCGACGATCAGATCAGACCGATCGAATCAATTTCCAAAACTGAATGTTATGACGTGAAAAACAATTTTTCAGATACCTAGTCCAAAAATGACAGTTTTGCCCCTCAACAGCGGAAAATCGCAATTTGACCCCTGTTCTTTTAGGAAATCGTGCTCCCTAAAATCCTCTTCGTATGCTCAACACATTGAGCTCAGTTTCCGTGCGAGAATCATGAATCCAGTACTTGTGTGACCCTCAATGGTTCAGGGATACAGCTAGCCATGGGCCCGCAACCATTGCGGCTCCGAAATCACAATTTCGGACTTGCCCAACGGATCATGGTAAAGCGCCTATCAACATCGCTCCATGATCCCCTAGGTATCACTGATAGTTCCTGCAAGAACCAGTTGGTCGTGGTTAGTGTACAGTACGGTCCTTTCATCACATATATCCCGATCAGATCAACGACCATTGGTAAATCGAGAGTCGCTAGAGATCCGATAGCTATGCATACATCTAGGAGATCGAATAGTGACATCGCGAGTGGAACTAGGTAAACCCATTTACCTAAAACACTTCTAGTACTCTGGCCAGAGATTTATACACTATTATCCACTCAGATAGCATAGGATATCCACGTATGTAAGCGAGCGGTGAATCCTCGACCACGAAGCATCGACTCCTACATGCATCGGGGTCTCACCCAATCCCACCGCCTAATGACCCCAAGTGAGTCGGCAAACGAGTCAAAGTGAGACGCCTATCATGTAGAGTCTCAATGACGTTTCGAGTCGTGAGGACTAATCAGTACAACCAAGACCTCAGACTTATCCACTCGACAAATGGTAACCACTTGGAAAGTTCGAACGAGAGTAGTTCGATAGATCACCAGGTCACTATCTATCTGCATGCTCAGAACATCACAATGTTCCCTACCAATGAAACACGGTACTTCGCATCGCAGATACTAGTCTCAATCTCGGGCGGCCTTATCCTCATTTTGACGGCCCAATAGACTAGGAACGAATTCAGAATACACAGTGACTATTAGATGTGTTTCATGATAGCCGTCATACCCACTATCACATCTAACATACACTATGGTGCATTCTAGGTCTTTATCCAATACTATTGTTAACATTATATAACATAATGAAAATAAAGAATGCCATGAATAAATGCGAATATCATATATAAAGATCGTTTCATACAAGAGTCTATAAACCCACACGCCACAAGTTGGCTAGTTGGGCATCTACTCTAACAGTAGTCGCGCGTTATTCTAAGTACGCTAGTGAATTTTGTTAGCGAGTAGCGAAGCGACATCGTTTGCAAGAAACCAGATGTGGTTTAGCGTGTTGTAGTGATGCGTGGACAGGTCCGGTTCGTAGTTTAGGGTAGACCGGAGCGGTCCAGGGATTTCAGCTTTGACTCGTCAACGCTTGTGTGAGATCTGGCCTTTCAGATCTGGGTCGCAATGCGACGCTGTTTAGCGATTCTGATGTGGTTAGTGGGATTACGTGTCCTAGTGAGCGAGCGGTCCTTGGTGCGACGTCGTTAGGATAAGTTCTAAATCTTTTTAGCGTATGGTCCAGATCTGGAGTGTTACTCAGATCAGAGTTGGGAACAGCTTTGAGCAGGTTTTGTCGGTGGCTACTGTTCATCATATTTGGGAACTTAAGTTATAATTATAGAGGACTTTGACTGGTTTCGCGATATTGTTTCCCGACACTTAGAAATATTAACCTTACACTGTCGCGATATCCTAGCTACTGTTCACCGAACCTTATCTTTTCCGATTGCCGGTGGTAGGCAGCTCCGACAGACGCAAGAGTGGTAGCGTTGGACTCCTCTTGCTAAGGCGCTTTGTTCTATACCTCTTTCGAAGACTTTGGAGAGCTGGAAGAGGATCGAAGGAGAAGCTTTCCTTGTGTAGTCTGTTAGCATAAGCGCAGATTTTCTCCTCTGTGCAGGTAGCTTGTTGGGTAAGTGTTAATTCCTACCTTGCGCTTCGTTTAGAGCTGTTTGTTGAACTAGAAGGGTAGGACAGAGCTGGTTGAGTTCGTAGCTCCCAGTTCGTAGCTTTGAGCTTTGAGTCCCTGAGTTAGCGTTGTTGTTTGGCTTAGCAGGATTCAGATCTGGTTGCTCGGGACTGCTTGTTGTGGTAAATATAGCTCAGAACTAAGGTATGGATGTGAGCTTGTTTTACAGCGTTGGATTTTGCATAAATATTATGTGTGCTGCTGTGTATGCTTCTGTGTTGTCATTGCTTGCCTCTGTTGTGTTGTTTATTGCAAGCTGTTACATTGCATACACGCATTATTCATGTTGAGCTCAGATCTTGCTAGCCTTGCTTTGTTGTATTGATCTGTGCGTACCAGGATGTTGTTTGGAGGCCGAGCGGGTAACTCCCATCACCCTCATCTCCCTGCTGAGATCTGTTAGCCACTATGAGCGGAGTGGGTAGCTCACATCTCATGAGTTGGGCAACAGCAGGTTGTGTCAGGCCTCGTGCTCACATCAGAGACAAAACACGCAAAACAAACGGAAGCAACTAAAAAGTGGTTAAAATTTTTGCTAAATACAATACTCAAAATAATCCCGGTTTAAATAAATCTACAACAGCACAAACAGTCAAGTATAACAAATGCCCAACGGCTGAATACAACACAAGTACTAAAAGACTGCCAGCTATATATAAATCTAAGCATCACCCGGGACATCCCACCCAAAGTGATACCAGTGCATACAAATACTATATATAACTGGGACACTCTAACCACCTCCTGGGGCACCACCAGCTGGATCATAACCTCGACCAGCTGCAAATCCTGGAAAACCTGAACAACAGACCGGCAAACAAACACAACAGCCCCAGAGGGACCTAGGGGTCAAACCCTAGTACGGAGAGCAACTATAAAACAGCAATGAATAGCAAAAGATAAAATTCTAATGATATGCATGAAGGACAATGCAGCAACCGAAGGCTACAACCAAGGAAGGGAGCCAAGGAATTCAAAAGCTGACAACATATTCTGCGAAGAATGGTGGCCACTGGTGTGTGTACAAGCATACGGGAATTACCCGCTCATCTTTACACCACACCTGAATACCAGATGCAACAAAAACTCAACCTGCTGTTGCCCAACCCATGAACTGTGGTAGTTAACCACTCGGCGCATGAGGGCTAACAGACCAGCAGGGAGATGAGAGTGCGGTATTGCCGCTCGCCCTCGCATCCTGGTAAGATCAGAACAGCAGTAACAACAGGACGAATACAACAGCTGAAATGGAAATGATAGTGCGTATGCAATGCAACAGCTAAACATCATATAAACAACAAGCAATGCACACACAGCAAACAACATAATATCCATGCCAATTCCAGCCGTAATGTAAGCTCAACATCCGTACCTCACCAGCTCCTGAGCTACAATTACCACACACAGCTGCTACAACGAAGTTCGAGCAACACAGATCTGTCACCTACTAAGCCAACACAAGCTACTGCTCAAAGACCGAAACATAAAACAACAGCAGCTGGGAGCTACAACTCCACCAGCTCTTATCTACCTTCCTAACTCAATGGAAAGCTCTAACAAAGCTTAAAGGTAGCATCTTTACTTACCCCAACGAAACTACTGGCACAGTAGGGAACACTTATGCTAGCAAACTACACAAGGGAGATGTCTTATGAGATCCTCTTCTAGCTCTTCCAAAGCCTTCTAAAGAGGTATAGAACGAAGCGCCTTAGCGAGAGAAGTCCAACGCTACCACTCTCACTCTCGTCGGAGTTGTCTACCATCGGAAATTAGGACGGATAAGGTTACTGTGAACAGTAACTAGGGTTCGCGACAAGATTTGGAAACGGAGGAAATATTTCTAAGTATGGGATCTCATGCCAAATCAAAGACCAAGTCTTCTAATAAATACGCTACTCAACAGCTGCAAGAAACAGGAATAGATCCACCGACAAAATCAGTCGTCACAACTAATATTCCCAACCAGCAGCTGATATCACGCATCAGCTTTTGACTATCGCTAATATAACAACCAGCAGTTGAATCTTTCAAACAACGTTAAGACTAAACGGCGTCGCACCAACTTAACCAAACGACGTCGCAGAGGAACACGTCACCTCGCTACCAACAGCTGATCCACAAACCAGCAGCCGCAACGCTTGAGATCTCTCAACAGCTGATGTCTATCATAACCAACAGCTGGTCCAAAGAGTTCCACTCAAAACACTGTCGTGTTAACTAATCCAAATGACGTAGTTTTGATATACGCTAATAAACATGCTAACGAAACCAACAGCTGGTTCCTGTTCACAAAACGTCATCGCTTCAGAGTCCCTTAGCGCTCTCTGCTAATCACTCGCAACAGCTGGTCTCTCGCAACAGCTGGATATGCGCTAATACACCAACGACTGAAATCTAACGAAGTACTGCTGCTGCTTCCTACCAAAACGCAACGATTGAAATACCAACAGCTGACGCGATCACTCAACGGCTGATTCCTACTACTACTGCTAATTTCCAACACTTAGGCAAATTCGATGGCTACACCAAGCACATCGACCAACGGCTGGTCCAAACCCGACCAACACTTGATTGTGAAAACACAGGTCTCACAGGTTGAGTGATGTGTTCTGCATCTGGTACCGTGTGTTGAGACGAGTGGGTAGCTCCCATATACTCACACACCTCGTGGCCACTATCTTCCAGTTGATTGGATATCTGTTGTTGAGCTGTTTCTTGAGATCCTTTGGCTCCCCGACTTTGGTTGTAGCCTTGTTCTCATGCATAGCATTCACATTTTATCTATTGCTATTTAAATGCTGTTTTTCAGTTGCTCTCCGTACTGGGGTTTGACCCCAAGGTCCCTCTGGGGCTGGTTGTTTTGTTTGCCTGTATGTGTTTTCAGGTTACCATGGTTTTCCGATGGTCGTGGAGTTGATCTAGCTGGTAATGCCCCGGGAGGTGGATAGAGTGTCCCAGTTATATGTAGAAGATACATGTGATATTTTTGTTATATTATATTGTATCTATGTTGAGCGAGAGACTCATCTGTTTGTTGATTGAGAGTCACTCCTTGTTGTATCGTTGTTTTGTATTGTATTGGGTTTTCAGCGTTGTAAACCAGTACTTTGGATATCAATGTATTTTTAACTTATGTTTTCTAAGTCAGGCCAAAGCGAAAAATTTTAGCCACTATTTTGATGATTCCGCTATGAATTATTGCGTGGTTAACTCTGTGTTGTGCACGAGGCCTAACAAACAGTTAGTAGGATAATAACAGATTTTGTGTTAATCAAAATTCAGATTCTGATCTATAAATACAGATCCAACAAAATGAGAATGTCATCAACGAAGACGATGTGAGAACTAGAATTTGCTAAGTACGATTTATTAGCTAATCAGATTTGGTTTAGAATTAGCTAATTGGGTTTTTGAGTTTCGGGTTTCCAGATTCGAGGATTTGGTGATTTTTAAAATTTCAGATTTGACTGAAATCTTGATGTTCAGATCTGTCCCTCGCGTGTTTGCATGAATTGTCGCAAGCATGGAGTGAAACACTGTTGTTTTGGGTGTTAGGAAGATATGGCGTTGCGAGAGGTAATACGACATCATATCGTGTGTTCAGACTTGACGCTTACTGAGTGGAATCTATTCAGCAGGGCGTGATCAGATGTCAACGTTGGTCAACGGTACTGTGTAGACTAGTGCGTTTGATGATACAGATGTGATCAAGATCTGAGGAGCGTTAGCAGGATCTGTTGAGAGAGCGGACTCCGATGCTACGTCGTTTTGATAAGTTAGGGCGACGTCGTTTTTGATGAGAAGCGCGTGTTTTGTTGGAGACCAGATCTTTGTTAGCGTTGACAGCTGTGAGTGAAAGCTGAGGCCAGAATTGAGAGACTTCTGCCTTAGTGATGAGATCTGAATTAGTCGATGAATTGACTTCTGCTGAAGCTTTGATTTGGGGATTTATATGTAAGTGCTGATCAACACTTAGAGTATTTTCGAACCTTATATTCCCTATCTTCATCTCCGATAACCCTCGATTGCTACTGTTCACCCAAACCCTATTTCCATCGATTTCCATCGTTTTTCGTCGTCGTTTGGAGCAAGATTGGTAGCGCTGAGCTCATTTTCTCTAATGCTTTCGATTGATACCAGTTTGGAGACTGGAGTCGCAGGATTTGAGGAGAGCGAAGTAGTTACAGTGTTTGTGTGTCTTCGTGATTGTGGACCAATAGTTCTTTTGTTCTTTAACAGCTTTGGATTTGAGCAGGTCGTAGCTTTTGTTGAGTTCGTCATGAAGCTGCTAGGGTAGTAGACTTGGGTTGGTTGCTGTTCCCTGTTGTTGTAAGATCTGTTGAGGTAGAAGCTGAATTGAGGTACGAATTGAGCTAGATTAAGCAGCTTTATTATTAGCTTTGGGAATATTTCTGTCGTGTATTAGCTGCTGTGATTTGTATGGCCCGTGTAAAGATTTTGTGCTCATATCTGTTTGTGCGTGTGATTTATGTGCATTGATTTTAAGCATGAGTATGTTGTGCATTCTCGCATACATATTGAGCCTGATTTCCTTTGAAAGTTGAATCCCTTTATACGTTGTGATCGGCCGGCTGAGTCGTCGTGCCTGAAAGGTCCAAAGTTGTTTTTGATGTGGTGGCCAGCTGAGTCGTTTGTGCCTGAAAACCACTATACCTTGTGATGGTCGGCTGAGTCGTCGCACCTGAAGATCACAAGATGATGATGATTGATGAGATCTGCACACCTGAGTCGTTGTGCTATTTGCCTACCGATGATTCTTGGTAGCCCTTTCATGCATTGCACGATAGATATATTGCATTATCTGATATGATAGATGATTTTATTGTGGTCTTCGTACTGAGGTTTGACCTCGTTTATTTTCCCTGTTTTGGGCTGTCTTGGTTTATATTGGCCTTGGCAGGTTCTTCAGGTAACCAGGCTGGACAGAGTGGAGCTTCAGCTGGTCGATCCCTTTTTGATTGAGTCCCAGTGTATTTATATTTATATTGAGCCAGGGGATGTCCTGTGCCTTTATGTATGTTGGGGATCATGTGTTGTTGATGTTGTTGTTTGAGTTTTGAATTAAACTCTTATTTTAAGTATGAATGTATTTTGAGTGATATTGGATCAGGCCCATTATTGAAATTTTTAGCCCATATTTTTATGATGCTTCCGCACAATTATGACTAATTGTTGTATTAGCTCACATGGCCTGACAGTTTTGGTATCAGAGCTTAAACTGGGATAAGTTTGTTTTCCTTTTGATCACACTTGAGTCTAGTCACAGAGTTTGAGTTTTGATTTTGACTGACTCTGTGATTTGATTTTCTGCCACTGTGATTTATCTGGTTGTCTTCTTACCTCTGAGTTTTAGTAGATGCCGCCGAGGAGAGGTAGGAGTAGGATTGCTAGGAAGATAGATGGAGAGTCTAGAGCCCCGATCAGTGATGAGAATGTCGAGCAGCAGGGTATCCCTTTGCGTCGCCAACGTAGACAGGCTGAAATAGAGGCGGATGATGTGACCCGACAGATTGGAGAATGGAGCTAGTGTTGGCTAGGTTCCAGAGGATGAATCCCCCGACGTTTACTGGTGTCGAGGCTGGTCTGTTGGCTGAAGGCTGGCTTGAGCATATGGAGAGTTGTTTGACGCAGTGGAGTATTCGCATGAGCGGAGACTGAAGTTAGCAGTGTTGCAGTTGAGGGAGCATGCGCAATGCTGGTGGAAGGGTACTTCTCGTGTCATGAGAGAGACTGGAGTTGTGATTTCGTGGGAGAGCTTCTGTGCAGCTTTTCGACAGGAGTATACCCCTAAGTATTTCTACAACAACCGTGAGTGGGAGTTCGACAATCTGAAGCAAGAGAACTTGAGGGTGGCCGAGTATGCTAGGCAGTTTTCTTCGCTGCTGTCGTATGTTCCCCATGTTGCGAACCAGGAGAGGACGAAGAGGAACAAGTTTTTGAGAGGGTTGAGGCTCGAGTTGTTCCGAATGGTGTTAGCTGGTTCCCCTGTGACGTATGCTGAGGCGGTGGATAGAGCAATGGACATTGAGGAGAGTCTTATGGAGGTGCAGAGTCAGGTTCAACCGATAGCTGGACGTAGTTCTGAACCTGTGCTAGAAGTGATGCCTTCTTTCCAATCTCCTCAAGTGCCGCAACAGTCGAATCGTCAGAGATTCAAGCCTCGAGGGAAACAGTTTAAGAAGCGTTCAAACTCGAGTTCTTCTAGATCAGTGAGTTCTGGTGGCAGTGGCTCCGGAAGAGGAGTGACTTGTGGATAGTGTGGAGGTCGTCATATGACTTCACAGTGTCGTGGAGTTCAGGGCCTTTGCCATAACTGTGGGCAGCCTGGACATTTTGCTCAAGTGTGTCCGGCTGGAGGACAGTCAGTGAGTTAGTCGCAACAAGGTTCAGCTGGTGGTTCTTCGCAGAGACCGCAACATTTTGCTTAGTCCCAACGTTCTGGATTCCAACCCCGTGAACCGTCTAGGTTTGGTGGACCTTTGACACCTCAGTTTCCGGGACCACAGCAGGCTCAGGTGAATGCCTTGACAAGTGAGCAAGCTTTTGATATGCCCGAGAGGATTATTACATGTACTTGTGCCATCTTTGATTTTCCTGCACGAGTTTTGTTTGATACTGGAGCATCACACTCTTTTATTTCTGATTTGTTTGTGTATGGGTGTGGGTGGAGTTCTTCCCCACTGTGTGATGTTGTCTCTGTATCTACCCCTGCTGGCGTGAGTTTGTTGTCCCGTGAGGTGGTGTTGGATTGTGTTCTTAGGTTTTATGAGCATGTGTTGGTGACCAATCTGATTGTTTTGGGAATTAGAGATTTTGATTGTATTTTGGGAATGGACGTGTTGTCCAGTTATAGAGCCACAGTGGATTGTTTCCATGGTGTGGTGAGATTTAGGCCTGAATTTGAAGAGAAATGGGATTTCTATGGTGCTGATTCGCGACCTAAGAATCCTTTTCTGTCTGCCATGGAGATGTTTAGTTTGTTGTCGCTGGAGAATTCATGGTTTATGATCTATGCCTTGGATGTTTCCCGAGTATCGAGAGTAGAGTTGAGCGATGTTCCGATTGCTCGAGAATTTCTTGACGTGTTTCCGGATGAGATTCCTGGATTCCCTCCGAGACGAGAGATTGACTCCAGTATAGAGTTGGTGCCAGGGACAGCCCCGATTTCTAGAGCTCCGTATCGGTTGGCGCCAGCTGAGTTGAAGGAACTCAAAGAGCAGTTGCGTGATCTGTTGGATAAGGGCTTCATTAGACCGAGTATGTTGCCCTGGGGAGCTCCGATTCTTTTTGTGAATAAGAAGGATGGATCTATGAGGATGTGTGTGGATTTTCGGCAGTTGAACAAAGCGAAGATTAAGAACAAGTATCCGTTGCCGAGGATTGATGACTTGTTTGACCAGTTGCAGGGATCTGTTGTATACTCTAAGATTGATCTGCGGTCTGGTTATCATCAGTTGCGGATCAGAGACGCTGATGTGGTGAAGACGGCTTTCAGGACTAGATATGGGCATTATGAGTTTTTGGTGATACCATTAGGATTGACGAATGCTCCTGCTGTCTTCATGGATTTGATGAATCACGTCTTCAGTGAGTATATTGATCGTTTTGTGATTGTCTTCATAGATGACATCCTGGTGTATTCGAGGAACTTCAAAGAGCTTAAAGAGCACTTGAGATTGGTTTTGCAGAAACTGAGAGACTCACAGTTGTATGCGAAGTTCAGCAAGTGTGAGTTCTGGCTGGATAGAGTTTTCTTTTTTGGTCATGTCATTTCAGCGCAAGGAATTTCCGTGGATGCGAGCAAGGTCAAAGCAGTTCTTAACTGGGAGCGACCTAGGAGTGTGACTGAGATCCGTAGTTTCTTGGGTTTGGCTGGCTATTATAGGCGTTTCATTGAGAAGTTCTCTTCGATAGCTAGGCCGATGACTCAGTTGACCCAGAAGGATAGGAAGTTTGTTTGGACTGATGAGTGTGAGTCTAGTTTCCAGTTGCTTAAAGAGAAATTGACTACTGCTCATGTGTTAGCTTTGCCTTCGGGTTCTGGAGGTTTTGTAGTTTGTTCTGATGCCTCTCTGGGTGATTTGGGTTGCGTGTTGATGCAGAACGGGTTTGTGATAGCCTATGCGTCTCGACAGTTGAAGCCCCATGAGACGAGATACCCCGTTCATGATCTTGATTTGGCTGCAATAGTGTTTGCCTTGAAGATTTAACATCACTATTTGTATGGTGAACAATTTGTGGTGTACACCAACCACAAGAGTTTGAAGTATATCTTCACGCAGTCAGATTTGAATATGAGGCAACGCCGCTGGATGGAGTTGCTGAAGGATTTTGAGTGTGAGATTCAGTATCAGCCTGGGCGAATGAATTTAGTGGCCGATGCTTTGAGTAGGAAAGCCCAACCTGCGATGTTGACATCGATGAGTATATCCAAAGTCCATGAGGATTTGGGTACTTCTTGGTGGCGTTTTCAATCAGGTGATCAGTGTTTCGTGGTTTCTTCTTTTCAGGTCGAGCCACAGATTGTAGCAGACATTAGAGCAGCGTAGAGGACTGATCCGTATGTGCATGAGTTGAAGATTAAGGCTCAGAATGGTCAGTCGGAGGATTTTTCTGTTGCTTCTGATGGATGATTGAGATTTCGAGGTAGATTGGTGGTTCCGAATTTGATTGATTTGAAGGAAGCCATCTTAAATGAAGCTCATTGTAGTCGATACAGTGTGCATCCGGGCGAGAAGAAGATGTATCATGCCCTGAAGTCTCATTTTTGGTGGGAAAGCATGAGGAATGACATCTCTGGATTTGTAGCTCGATGTTTGAATTTCCAACAGCTCAAGGCTGAGAGGATGAGACCTGGTGGATTGGTACAAAGTTTAGAAGTGCCTCAATGGAACTGGGAGCACATCGCCATGGATTTTGTGACTCATTTGCCTCGATCGAGTAGGGGATGTGATGCTGTTTGGGTCGTGATTGATAGACTTTCGAAGTCAGCCCATTTCATTCCCTATGATGTGAGGTGTTCGATGAAGAAAATCGCGCGACTGTACATTGACCATGTGGTAAGATTGCATGGAGTGCCGGTTTCAATAGTATCTGATAGAGATCCAAGGTTTCTTCCCGATTCTGGAAGAGATTGCAGACAGCAATGGGTTCGAGATTGGCTATGAGTACAGCCTATCACCCACAGACAGATGGTCAATCTGAGAGGACCATTCAGATTTTAGAAGATATGCTGCGAGCAGTTATTTTGGATTTCAGTGGTGGCTGGCAGTACCTTGTCCTTAGTTGAGTTTTCTTACAATAACAACTACCAAGTGACTATTGGGAGGCCCCTTTTGAGGCGTTTTATGGTCGTAAGTGTAGATCACCGATCTGCTGGGAAGATATTGGTGAGAAGCAGTTGTCTACTCCTGAGTTTGTGCAGCACATGAAAGATCAGATTGAGTTGATTCGGAGTAGGATGAAAGCTGCTCAAGATCGACATGCTAGCTAGGCTAACAAGAGACGCCGACCTCTATAGTTCACAGTTGGTGATCGAGTGTTTCTCAAAGTTTCTCCTTTCAAGAGTGTGATGAGATTTCGATTGAATGGTAAATTGGCTCCTAGATTCGTTGGTCCTTTTGAGATTGTTGAGAGGATTGTACAGTTGGCTTATAGATTGAGATTGTCCGATGAGTTAGCAGCGATGCATGATGTGTTTCATGTGTCAATGTTGAGGAAATATGAGCCAGATCCATCCCATGTGTACTGATGAAATAGAGCTGGATTATACCTTGAGTTATGTTGAGTATCCAGTGCAGATTCTAGATAGGAAGGAGAAGCAGTTGAGGAATAAAGTGATTCCGTTGGTGATGGTTCAATGGAGCAAACATGGTCGTGAGGAAGCTACATGGGAGGTTGAAGAGAAGATGAGACAAGAATGGCCTCATCTGTTTGAGCTTTGACAGTGGAGTTGTGTTGGTAAATTCTAGTGTTTTGGTTGATTTCTGCCCTGTGTTTGCCTTTGATTTCGAGGACAAAATCTCTTAATATGGGGATAATGTGAGGACTAGAATTTGCTAAGTATGATTTATTAGCTAATCAGATTTGGTTTAGAATTAGCTAATTGAGTTTCTGAGTTTCGGGTTTCCAAATTCGAGGATTTGGTGATTTTTAAAATTTAAGATTTGAGTGAAATCTGGATGTTCAGATCTGTCCCTCGCGTGTTTGCGTGAATTGTCGCAAGCATGGAGTGAAACGCTGTCGTTTTGGGTGTTAGGCAGATATGGCGTTGCGAGAGGTAATACGACATCGTATCGTGTGTTCAGACTTGACGCTTACTGAGTGGAATCTGTTCAGCAGGGCGCGATCAGATGTCAACGTTGGTCAATGGTACTGTGTAGACTAGTGCGTTTGATGATACAGATGTGATCAAGATCTGAGGAGCGTTAGAGGGATCTGTTGAGAGAGCGGAATCCGATGCTACGTCGTTTTGATAAGTTAGGGCGACGTCGTTTTTAATGAGAAGCGCGTGTTTTTTTGGAGACCAGATCTTTGTTAGCGTTGACAGATGTGAGTGAAAGCTGAGGCCAGAATTGAGAGACTTCTGCCTTAGTTATGAGATCTGAATTAGTCGATGAATTGACTTCTGTTGAAGATTTGATTTGGGGATTTATATGTAAGTGCTGATCAACACTTAGAGTATTTTCGAACCTTATATTTCCTATCTTCGTCACCGATAACCCTAGATTGCTACTGTTCACCCAAACCCTATTTCCGTCGATTTCCATCGTTTTTCGCCGTTGTTTGTAGCAAGATTGGTAGCGCTGAGCTCGTTTCCTCTAAGTCTTTCGGTTGATACCAGTTTGGAGACTGGATTCGCAGGATTTGAGGAGCGCGAAGTAGTTACAGTGTTCGTGTGTCTTCGTGATTGTGGACCAGTAGTTCTTCTGTTATTTAACAACTTTGGATTTGAGCAGGTAGTAGCTTTTGTTGAGTTCGTCGTGGAGCTGCTAGGGCATTAGACTTGGGTTGGTTGCTGCTCCCTGTTGTTGTAAGATCTGTTGAGGTAGAAGCTGAATTGAGGTACGAATTGAGCTAGATTAAGCAGCTTTATTATCAGCTTTGGGAATATTTCTGTCGTGTATTAGCTACTGTGATTTGTATGGCCTGTGTAATGATTTGGTGCTCATATCTGTTTGTGCGTGTGATTTATGTGCATTGATTTTAAGCATGAGTATGCTGTGCATTCTCGCATACATATTGAGCCTGATTTCCTTTGAAAGCTGAATCCCTTTATACGTTGTGATCGGTCGGCTGAGTCGTCGTGCCTGAAAGGTCCAAAGTTGTTTTTGATGTGGTGGCCAGCTGAGTCGTTGTGCCTGAAAACAACTATACCTTGTGAAGGTCGGCTGAGTCGTCGCACCTGAAGATCACAAGATGATGATGATTGATGAGATCTGCACAGCTGATTCGTTGTGCTATTTGCCTACCGATGATTCTTGGTAGCCCTTTCATGCATTGCACGATAGATATATTGCATTGTCTGATATGATAGATGCTTTTATTGTGCTCTTCGTACTGAGGTTTGACCTCGTTTATTTTCCCTGTTTTGGGATTCCTTGGTTTATATTGGCCTTGGCAGGTTGTTCAGGTAACCAGGCTGGATAGAGTGGAGCTTCAGCTGGTCGATCCCCTTTCTGATTGAGACCCAGTGTATTTATATTTATATTGAGCTAGGGGATGTCATGTGCCTTTATGTATGTTGGGGATCGTGTGTTGTTGTTGTTTGAGTTTTGAATTAAACTCTTATTTTAAGTATGAATGTATTTTGAATGATATTGGATCAGGCCCATTATTCAAAATTTTAGCCCATATTTTTATGATGCTTCCGCACAATGATGACTAATTGTTGTATTAGCACACGTGGCCTGACAACGATGACAAACTGATCAAGGTACGACTGAAATAATTAGTTTATGAGATCCATGAAGACCATCGGCACATTAGTCAATCCGAAGGGCATCACCAAACTCGTAGTGGCCATGGCTAGTCCTGAACGCCGTCTTATGCACATCTGATTCTCTCACCTTTAGCTGGTGGTAGCCAGAGCGAAGATCTATCTTGGAGAGTATCTAAGTTCCCTGCATCTGATCAAAGATATCCTCCACCCAAGGCAATTGGTACTTATTCTTGACAGTCACTGCATTCAAATCCCTATAATCAATTCAGAGTCGCATGCTGCCATCCTTCTTCTTCACAAAAAGAATAGGTGCGCCCCATGGAGAAACATTAGGGCGTATGAACACTTGTCTAGCAGCTCCAGAAACTGCTCCTTCAATTCTTTCATCTCGATGTGAATAAGACGATACGATGCCTTGGAGATTGGGACGATACCTTGCATCAAATAAATAGAAAACTCCACCTCTCCCTATAATCAATGCAGAGTCGCATGCCATCCTTCGTCTTCACAAAAAGCACATGTGCTCCCCATGAGGAAACACTAGGGCGATGAACCCCTTGTCTAGCAGCACCTAAATCTTCTCCTTCAATTCTTTAATCTCGATAGGAGCAAGACGATACGGTGCCTTAGAGATTGGCACAGTACCTTGCAGAAACTCAATAGAAAAATCAACCTTTCACTCCGGTGGAACTCCATCAATGTCCTGGGGGAAAACGTCTACGTACTCTTGCACTACATCCACGTCTGACAATGATGGGCCCTCGAGTAAGGGATTCGCCGTAATGATGGCTAAGAATGATTGGCAACCATTATCAATGAGCTTCCTCGCCTATAAGAATTATATGAGTCAAGGCTTCTTCATGCATTACGCTACCGTGAAAACAAATGATTCCCCTCCAAGGGATCTAAGCTGCACCATCCGGTCCTGGAAATCAACTACGGCCTGATATCCCAATAGCCAGTCCATCCCGAGAATGATGTCAAACTCCGGCATCGGAAATATAATCAAGTTTGTGAATATTGTACAGCTCTGCAGCACCATCTTGAGATTTCGAATGATGCTGGCTATTCGCAACTCCTCTCCCAATGGAATCGTCACTAATAATTACTCCGGCAGGCTCTCCCGAGCAATGCCCATCCGACGTACAAACTTCTTCAAAATAAAGGAGTGTGTTGCCCCTGAATCGAATAGAGCTCTGGTGGCTAATCCTAATACAACGACTCTACCTGTGACAAATATCACGCGTACACAAAACAATTATCTTACTATTCACAACCCACATTGAATCCTATGCAAGAAATATCACATGTCTACTTCCTCAAGTTTCTCAAAATCCGAAATGTAGAACATAAGGTTATCTATGATCAGTGTGTTGGATCTGTTTTTACAGATCAGAATCTTAATTTTGATTAACACAAAACCCTTCTGCTATTTTACTAACATTTAACTTAAGTGTACAGTGTTGAGCTGAAACATACAGACGCAAACTGGACTAGATCGGACGCGAACTAGAAAAGTACGTTGATGTCGTTCACATGTCCAAGCTGGAATAGTGAGGGACGCCCGAGCTGGTACTGTAGAGGACATGTCTAAACTGGAAAAGTAAGGGGACCCTGAACTAATCTAGCAATAGACATCCAAGCACAGAGCAAGTGCAGCATAGAGCAGTTCAATGGAGAAAAAGATGTACAACGCTCAGAATAGAAAAGATTAGAAGCCCAGTATTAATCAGGATAAGCTGAGCAAATAGCTGAGCGACCAGTTGGGAAAAACCAGCTTAGCAACTAGCTGGTAGAGACCAGCTCAGAGCCAGCTGGGTGAGATCAGTTGAGTGACCAGCCCAGAGTTCAGCAACCAGCTCAGAGAATAGAGACCAGCTCAGAGCAAAGCAGTTTGAACACTAATATTTGAGAAGATTGAATTAACGTTGTTCAAACTGATTTGCTTCGTCTTGTTCAAATCACGTACAGATTCACAGATCTAAATTCAGCAAAGGCTGCGACACAATTAATGAAGAGAGCTCAAAGTTTATAAAGCCCGCAAATGCATTAAATGACAAATGACACAAGGTACAACATTGTCAGAACTTTTCAAAAGCCTTTCAACGGCTAAGAACTTGTGTCCAACGGATATAATTTGCATAAGAGGCTATATATATCAGAAGACAGCAAGCTGGAAAAATAGAGAACACACATACAACGACAGATATAAACAAAAAGAAAAGAAATGGGAAGAAAATGAGTTATTAGCTTTGAAGAAGCACTTCCCAGTGTGTGAGAAAACATTTGAGAGAGAGCTTTCACTGTAATTTCTCACACACGATTCACTCACAGTTTTGAGAAATGAGCTGTATGGATTAGTGAGTGAATCACAATCACAAATAATCATTGTTTTCTTTCGCACTGAGACGTTAAAGAAGTGTGTGTAGCCTTTCTCACTGAGGCATAAAAGAAGTGAGTTAGACACACGCAGCTTGTGGGCTGGTGTGCAATGGTTGCTAGGAGTTCTCACAGTCTGTTGGGATGTTGGAATGGGTTACAGCGAGGGACGCTATAATCAAAGTCTTCTAGTGGATCCTTCCCAATTTCGGAAGTAGGGGAGACGTAGGAAGTTGAGCTCTGAACTTCCATAAACAAATCCGCTGCGTACAGTTTTTATTTACAGCTTTCTGCACTTAGTTTTTCAGACTCATAGCATGTTTTAAAACCTGTTCATTTAGCTTTCAATTTTCAGAGTACAGTTTGGGTTTATTCCGCATGAATTTATTTCATACCCAATCTGTTTATCGGTGCTCAAAACCTTTCAAGAACATGAGCTATTGCAGCTCGAGATTTAACGGACCAGATCATGCGACCAGCTCACCGCGCTACTGCGAGCTGGTACCAACTTAGGTGCGATAAGGTTTCTGGTTGCGTGCCAACTCTTAAATTTGAAAATGCACATAACTTACGAGTTTGGTGTCTAGGCTGTGTGAGAGCCTATGTGAGTTGTGGTAGAGCTCACGGACACCCCCCAAAAAATGATCCTATCACAGTGTATTGTCCAGGTCAGCCTCCTCTACTTGCATCACAAACACTCTCCCGATAGCAAGCTGCTTCAACTGTGGGCACTGGAAAGACAGGTGTCCCAACTGTTTGCACTTGAAACAGACTCCAGCTCACATTTGGCAATTTCCAGAATGCTGGCATCCACAAGCCTGGCAGGTGGGTCTCTCCCATAGGATCCTATTTATTCCGTGGTCTCCCAGATGTAGCGGGCTTCACCGTTGGCCTCGCTACCCATTGCCTTGTTGCCTCGGGGTCCAGAAAATGGCCTGTTGGCTTGCGGTTGCTGATGAGGCTGAGGCTGGAAAGGTATCTTCCTCTGGCCTCCACTCGTATATCCTTCAGTATTTGATCTAACCTGAAGGCCATATTCAATGCGGCGACATAGTCTGCAGGGTCCTCCATCAATACGTCTTTAAATATGAGACCTGATTTTGATGTAAGATTAAATGTTGAATTACTCGGATTTTAGAGATTTCCGGTGGTTCAGATCTCAGTTTGGAAGATTGGTTGGTATTTTCGGGTCAGATTTCACATTTAAGGCAATTCTGGAAGTTTTCGTATTTTTGAGATTTTTGGGTGAAAGCTGGTTTCGTGGTGAAAGCTGGTCGATTTGGTGAAAACCAGTCGTAGCGTGTATTAGTAACGGGGGAGATCAAACGCCGTCGTTTTGGCGTGAGTGACCAGTCGTTGACAAAGTCTGCCAGCAGATAGTATTTTAGGCGTTGTGTAGGATCTGTCAGCAGCAACGCTTACGGGGTGAAAGCTGGTTTCGTGGTGAAAGCTGGTCGATTTGGTGAAAACCAGTCGTAGCGTGTATTAGTAACGGGGGAGATCAAACGCCGTCGTTTTGGCGTGAGTGACCAGTCGTTGACAAAGTCTGCCAGCAGATAGTATTTTAGGCGTTGTGTAGGATCTGTCAGCAGCAACGCTTACGTGGATTCAGCAGAGAGCGCTAAGGATTTCAAATTGGTGATGTTTTGTGAAGCATCGACTGGGTGATATCTGTTAGCAGCAAGCTCCTGTAGCGAAGTGCAATACGCCGTCGTTTGGATTAGTAGAGGCGAAGTCGTTTTGATTAGCGCTAAGAAATCAGCATCTGGTGTGTTTGCCCCTAGTAGCGATCAGTCGTTGCATGTGTTAGTTCAACAGATTTGCTGACGTGGTTAAGCGACGCCGTTTAGATTAGTTGAGACGCTGCGTTTCGAGTGTTGCGTCTGGTAACAGTCGCAGGGATCTGTTGCGTTGTTGAGAAATCCAGTCGCTGGTTTGGTTAACCAGCTGTTGACAGATAGGATGACGTAAGCTGTGCGACGTCGTTTAGTTAAGTCGCTGCGACACCGTTTTTCTTAGTATTATTTGAGAATTCAGCAGTTGTTTCTTTGCATTGCTGGTTGTGTTTTCAGCGAGTGTCGGTTGGTTTTGTCGGTGGGATTTGTTATCAGCAGTCGAGAAGTTTATATATTTGAAGATTTGGTCTTCGATCGATTACCAGATCCCATACTTAGCGAAATATTCTCTCGATTGTTGACCTCTGTTCTTCGAACCCTAGTACTGTTCACCGTGAGTTTCTCCGGCGAATTCCCGTCGTTTTCGGCCAGCTTTTGTTACGTTTGAGGTAGCGTTGGACTCCTCTCGTTAAGGTGCTTCGTTTCTTACCCTTCTCTTAGGCACCGGAGGAGCTGGAAGAGGATCGCTGAGACATCTCCTTTGTTTAGTTTGTTAGCATCCTATCCTAGCTTGTTGGGGTAAGTAAATGTTCTACCTTTTTAAGCTTTGTTAGAGCTTTTCGTAGTGTATAAAGGTAGAATTAACGCTGGTGGAGTTGATAACTCCCAGCCGTGGCATTTTTGAGATGTAGTCCTTGAGCAGTTGTTTGTATTGGCTAGCAGGTGACAGATCTGTGTGTCGCTCGGACTATTCGTTGAAGCAATCTTCTTTCTAGTTGTATCTCAGGAATTTAAGGTACGGATCTGAGCTTGATGTAGCTGGGAATTGGCGTGAGATTTAACGTTAGATGGCTGCTGGTGCATTACCGTGGATGTTGCTGTGTGCATATGTGATTGCTGTTGATTTTAGCTGCTATGTTTATGCATACACGCATTTCCCATATTGCATTCATATTTCTGTTGCAGCCATTGCTTTGTATCTCGTTTTATTGCTGTTGTTTCTTACCAGGATGTGAGGGCGAGCGGCAATACCGCACTCTCATCTCCCTGCTGATTGCTGTTGATTTTAGCTGCTATGTTTATGCATACACGCATTTCCCATATTGCATTCATATTTCTGTTGCAGCCATTGCTTTGTATCTCGTTTTATTGCTGTTGTTTCTTACCAGGATGTGAGGGCGAGCGGCAATACCGCACTCTCATCTCCCTGCTGGGTTTTGTTAGCCACCATGCGCCGAGTGGTTAACTACCACAGTTCATGGGCGAGGCAACAGCAGGTTGAGTTGTTTGATGCATCTGGTATTCGGGTGTAGTGTCAAGGCGAGTGGCTCATTACCACACTTTGAACACACCTCGTGGCCACTAATTCGTTGCAGATATTTTGGAGCTATGTTTGAGTTCCTTGGCTCCCTTGTTGGTTGTAGCCTTCAGCTGTTATCCGGTGTCTCATGCATAGCATCTGCATTTTATCTTATGCATTTCCTTTAGCTGTTTCAGTTGCTCTCCATACTGGGGCTTGACCCCATGTCCCTCTGGGGTTTGGTTGTTTTCTCTGTTTGTGTTGTTTTCAGGGAATCCAGGTTTTACAGCTGGTCGTGGTTTTAACCCAGCTGGTGGTGCCCCAGGAGGTGGTTAGAGTATCCCAGTAGCGTATAGAATATTTATATGTATCAGTACAGTTAGCCAGGGGATGCCCTGTGCTTTGGCGTTGTATTATGTTGTTGGAGTCTGATACATGTTGTTGTTGCTGTTGTTATGCTATACTGTTGGTTGTTTTTATAAACTGGGATATATTTTGAGTATTGCGGTATTTTAAATTATATTGTTTAAACCGTCAGGCCAAAAGCAAAAATTTTA
>KQ988996.1:0-66524 GCA_001598015.1 Dorcoceras hygrometricum
TTGTTATTCAGCAGTTGTATGTTTCTGTTTCGTGATCAGTCGAGGCGAGGAAAGTCCTCTTTCCGCAAGACGAAATTGCCCGAGAAATGTGCTCTCGTTGCGGCAATCGTCCCTAAGATACAACGACGACAGATTACAAAGTGCAGCACAACACCTTGTAATGGCAGCGAACAAAAGAAGCTTTCGAACTTTCTGAGAATGAGGAGGGAAATATAGTCTCGAGAGCAGAGAGCAAGAATGCAGATTGCTGTAGAAAAAGTGTGTCTCTCGAATCAACAAAGCCAGTATTTATAGACGGTGTTCAGTTGTCTCTAACTGGTGCAACTCTTCATCCGAACAGGTGCTGCTTCACTCGAAGAGGTGCACCGGTTGAAGAGAGTAGTTCCGTTCCGAAGGGGTGCACTTTTAGTCGAAGTGATGCAGCCTTTCAGAAACAGATGCACTGTTTCAGTTCGGTTCGAGTTCGGTTCGCGGTTCGGTTTATTTTGGTGTTCGGTTTGACTTTGAGAAATTAAATAATTTGAATAAATTTTTTCCTTGTCAAAGACCGCACCGCACCGCACCGCACCGCCCCACGCCACGCCGCGCCGCGCCGAGCCGGCCGGGCGGGCGCGCGCGCGTGTGTGTGTTTCAAGACCGAGCCGACTAGAGTCATCTCCCGCCCAAAAACTTCGGTACCCCAAAGGGTCCAACCCTTACCTCAAAATTGGAACTATATAAGTTGAATAACCTTTATAAATCCACCAATGTGGGACAACACCCTTATTGGGCTTTCATTCACACTTATTTCCCAACACCCATTATTTTATATGGTTCCGTAGCATGACTTACAATTATGGGTTTAACCCTTTTCTATATATAAAAAAGTGTTAGGTTTGAACGTTGGCAATATTAAATTTGATAACACACAATTTGTTACCGTGGTTTTAACATGTTTATTCAAGTGTGCATATTGGTAGATATAAAGGTGACCAGGTGAAGAAAATCATGCTAAAAGCAGATGAAAAAGTTATCTAGATTGAAGATTGAAGAATAGCTATGAAGAATCCGGATATATAACATGGAAGAAGAGATGCTAAGATCAACCGGATAAAGACGAAATCGGGATAAAAGTAACTCCGGATAAAAGAAGACGTTATACACCAGAAAAAAAATGCTCAAACGATATTAGCGGGATACGGAAGAGCTTTCCGGAGAGAAGTTTTCTTTCGAATAATTTAGCTTTCAGGATAAAAAGTTTCTTCCAAATAGATTTAGCGTTATTGATAAAGAGGCTCAATGAAATATTCATCCGCATAAAAAATACTAAATCCACAAATAAAAAACAGTTCATCCGAAAAAGAAGTATTATCCTTAAATCAGTCGGTAAAAAGATTTCTAATACTCAAAAACATACTCCAAGGCATCTAGAATGCCATCTTTGATTTCTCATAAAAAGGAAGTATAGAGACTTTATTACACCATTTTGAAGCTAAAATAGAAGAACTTTTGAAAAAGAGATCCTAAAGTCATATAAGCTCATATAGTCGAGAAAGCTTGTGACCATTGGATTCATATCTTTTCGAACGTTGCAAGATCATCTATTTGAGAGCAAAGGTCTGATGACAAGAAAAGAATGATAGGAGAGAGAAGTGCGGAAAAATAAAAAGAAAAATAATTCGTCTCAAACAGGGGAGTCTAAATGGATATATCAGCTTAGGAGTTTTAGTATATACAACGAGTAATGTCTATAGCTGAATTAGGTTTGTACAAAGCATAAATCAAAGTCTACTAATGAAACATTCCACCAATAATGATCATATATTCGAATTTTCATAAACAACTCTTATGTTATGTACATTTGTTTTTAGCTTCCATTGTTTTCTGGATATCAAATCAGCAAAATATTTTCTTACTTTTCTTTCAAGATTTTCATTGGTCCAAGCTTTACCTGAGTAAGCAGACAAAATAAACAAGTTTTATTTTATCCGAAAAAAATGAAAGCAGATAAATTGTCTTATATTTGACAAAAGATTTTAACCATAAAAACCAAAAGCACATAAAACTTTTTATCCGGATTAAAGGTCAATATTTACTTCAACTTATATATTTTCAAAAGTTTTCAAAAATGTTTGATCAATTTTTTAGAGGTTGTGCCAATTGAGCTCAGTTTGATGTATAAAACAAACTTGATATAATTTATTACTTAGTACGATTTTTAACATTTCAAGAGAAACCTATCGTCAGTCTCGGATAAATTTTTTTTAAGAATTCATTCATCTCCTTCTATAATTTTTGGGATTCTCAT
The DNA here is from genome assembly GCA_001598015.1 of Dorcoceras hygrometricum. NCBI lineage: Eukaryota > Viridiplantae > Streptophyta > Magnoliopsida > Lamiales > Gesneriaceae > Dorcoceras > Dorcoceras hygrometricum. Next base: position 2,288 of record KQ988996.1, read on the forward strand.
CAAATATTTTACTGACTTTAGTTTATGTTTTTAAAATAAGTGAACAGTCTATTGCATCAATGATTTTTTTTTTATCAACATCGGGGAATTTATTTATTACATATTTTGCTCAATAAAAAAATCAAACCCGAAAAAGTTTACATATGCTACGAGATATTTTTGCTTTTCACGAAGTTCACATATGCAATGAGATAAAATATTAATGCATGAAATAATTTTTTTTCATAAGTTGAAAAATCGGTAATTTGTATAACTATTTAATTCATGGTGTTTACTTGTCATCATTCTAATACACAGTAAAATGTTTAATCAGTTTCTATTAATTTTCCTTTCCTACAATTTTTAATGTTACAATATCTCATGCATTAATCTTACTACGAAATTCAAAAATCTAATTAATCATCCAAGCAAAGGGAGGAATTAAGTCTACATCAGTTTCATGCTAGTTAGAGTGTGATTAAAGAATCAATGCTTCTTCCAACCTGTATGGACCAAGGGACCTTTGAACTATACAGGAGTTAGCCCATTAATGGGTTAACTTAGAAAAAAAAAAAAAAATCAATGCTTCTTAAATTTTGGTATGAAATGTGGGGCAGCAAATTAAATGCTGTTCACTATATTTTCCCGTTGAAGCAAGTACAGTGGGGGTGTCATTTGAACAAAAAGCAGATAGACGGTTACATGGCAGTATCAGATACACGAGGTACGAAGCCACAAGAATTCAAGGACTAACTTTAATTATAGAGTCATCAATCCCATTTTTCATGCATTTGATTCGAGGTTTACGTACAGATAATGGTCTGGGTTCTCAATCCATATCAAGAATTGTTCGAATCGAAACAGTCGAACTCAGAATTCTAACTGAATGATGCTATTTGAGCCTAATATGGTCTTTTTTTTCCTGCACGTTAAAGTAAAAGCCAAAGAATTTAGATGGAGCTCGAAAGTACAAAATGTGCATCTACTAACAGCTTAAGACAGAAGATTCTTCCAAAAACAAATGAAAATATAGAGTGGCGAGTGGCACCGGTTTTGCTACAGATAGCATATAGTTCAAGACAACACTAGAAAACGATCATAAATTTGCATCTCCCAACCGAATCCAATCCAAGTTATAAAACGTGTAGAAGTTTTTGGAATGAATCAATGTAATGGTCCACATACAGTACTCTTAAATTAAATGGTCCAATTGTATATACAACATTGTGTTTCACAGAAACAATTCAGTGTATATATGAGGCATTAAAAACCAAGAAACAAAGAACAAACCGAGAACTAACTATTGCAAATTTGAAATTTAACCGCAGGTGGTAGCAAGACTTTTCCGGCCCTCATAAATGCATATTTAAGGCTACAGTTTAGCTCCAGTGAGCTTTTCCATTGTAACTTACCTTTTGAGTAAATATACCCTCCTTTTGTTCTTGGGTTGTTGGCAAATTCAATGCCTGCTTACCTCTGTTCTGTAAATCACACCCTCTCCCTCACCCAATGCACACATTTCGATTTAGTTTCTATTTCCATCTCTCCTCCTATATATAGTCGTTGCATTTCATGGAGTGACAATGATCATGTTTTGTAGAAGTATAGTTCTTTAACTGAGGATTCATTCGGTTGAAAACCAACGGCCAGTGTTTTGTGTTTTCCGTTGTCCATGATTGTCAAAATAACATTTGGATTGGGGTATCTGTAAGCCAGCTTAGACAGAGAAGGGTCGGGTGACAGAAGCGTGTTGGTATGCTGATACGAGATATTGGTGCAGTTCAATTAGAAAGCCGTTGTTCTACTGATGTAGAGCTCCACTATTTGATTGAGCCGTGCCAATATCACGCTTTTACACAATCAAAATGCCTGTACAGCTACATGTCACTCTCTTTCTCTGCATGCAATTCCGATCCTGGACAAACAAGTTACTGGTTTGTTTATCTTTAACTATATGCTTCAGTGGTTCCTTTAAAACTAGCTAGCTTCTATGTTATATGGACATTTATTTCTTGAATGTCACAGGTGAACACCTCACAATCAGCTTTATGTCGCATAGTTAAACACAACAGACGGGGAAGGTATCCCACTTGATCGAGCAAACCCACCAGTAATTCTGCCCTACTAGAGCATTTACGGTAGCTTTCAGTCGCTATAGTTAATTCCTTTTTTGTCTATTTGTTGTTTCATTTATGTGGGGAGATTCAAAAATACGAACGGAAAAGGAAAATGAAAATGTAGAGAGACCTTCTTCATTGCATTTACTCACCTCTACCTAAAGGCTTCCAACTTTTCAACGAAGCCTTAGAGGTAGGTGAAAGAATGTATCTTTCAATATTGTCATTTAAAGCCAAGCCAGTTCAAAAGAGCAACAACCTTTCCAATAAAGATACCCTTTATCGAGTCCGAAAGCACTGTACAACCAATCCAATAACAAAACAAAAAGTTGAAGGCAATCCTATTTCAAAGCAGAAGGTCGAGCAAATTTAATGGGAAAAAGCAGGCCCGTCACATTCTTTAGCATTTCTTGTGAGTTTATATATATAAAAGTTGGCCTAACTGGACTTTTGAAATGCAAAATTACAAATATCAGAGCATACGAGAAGAAAGATCGACAAACCATATTATTCTAAGCTAGAAAATGGTATCAATGGCAATACACGGAGGCATTGATTTCTTTGGGTGTCGAAGGCACGGTGCATGGGGTCGAAATCAGTCGAAATATACAGAGACTAATCCTCGTGAGCTGAATCTCGACTCCATCAAATTTTACTCCTAAGTTATAAAGCATGAGTTTTCAATCTCGACATGGAAACTGTTTCATGGCTTCAAATTCATTCAATTTCGTCATATTAAACACTTACAACGTGCATTTCCATGTAACAAACTGTCACGCACTATTATTACCAAATATAATTTTACTATTTTAATGAAATCTTCTTGATCGCGTTGATATTAGGTACTTTCTTATCATATTTCTTAATTAACTAAATACTGATCCTTAATCGGATTATATAGTTTCTACATATATAATCGTTATATGCTAAATTTTATTTGGAAATAATTATTTAGATTGTTTTTATTTCCATAAGTAGCATCGACAAAACATAAAGTTGTCAGGTTAGAAAATAGGAAAATGGAATGTTGAAGGAATAGAGTTATATTTCACACACATATATGTATATATACAAATTCGATTACCTAGATACCTAATTTCCTCACCCCCTTCCCCCATCTTCCATGTGGCACCATGCGATTTGTCGGAATTTAAAAAAATTATTGAAGTTAGATGTTACTCCAATCACATGGTGGCACGTGGCAGTCGGGGAAGGAGGTGGAGAAGTTGGTTGTGTAGGATATCATGTCCCATATACATATAATAATAATGATAATTGTTTAACGTAAACAATATAAATTGTACATACCTTACTTGCAGAATAGAGTTATATTTCACACACATATATATATATATTTTGACATGTTAACATGCCAAATATTAATTTTGAACTGCCGTTGAGGTACGTAAAACTCTTATTCTAAAATAATCTAAATAATTATTTTGAAATAAAATTTAGCTTATAACGATTATATATGTAGAAATTATATAATCCGATTAAGGATCATTACTTAGTTAATTAAGAAATATGATAAGAAACTATCGAATATTATTTTATTATTTTAATGAAATCTTCTGGCAAAGTCGCATTATATGTTGTGCATGATCAGACTAATATCAACGCGATCAAGAACAAAGATAGAGTGTGAATTTATTTTAATTTAAATTAAATAAAATTTAAATAAAAATGCATTAAATTTAAATAAAATATTTGTAAGTATACCCATTAGTCAAAGAAACTCTTCTCCCTTTCTTACACGCGTACAGTGTGTTCTCCTCTCTCCTTCTGTTGCTCGGCTGCTCCCCGTACTTAAATTAAAAAAAAAAAAAAAAGGTTTTTAAAGCCCCGCCATTTCTCTTGGCGGGCCTTGATTTAAAAAAAAAAAAAATTTTTGAATCACGCCGTTTCAGAGGGCGTGATTAATATTTGTCACGCCCTCCCAGACGGCGTGATACGGTAGATTGCTAAATTTACCTGATTTACGTTAATTTATCAATTTTTTTTTGTTTTTTGCGATAAACAGTTAAAAAACCCCGGAAGAATAATGACACAGACAGAAGCCCAAACAAAAAATCTTTCATACAAAATCTCACTGCCTGCCTACCTTCCTTTTATTTCTTTAATACCGAAAATATCTATATATTTGTATATATATAATATTCTATACATCACTACCACCAAAGGAAGTAAAAGCCCCAAAAAAGTGGAGGGGCCAGTCTGACAACCAAAAATTATGCTCTGTAAGAATCGAGTGAATAAATGATGATCATCAATAAATCAATAAAAGTACTTTCGAGAAAACAAAACGGAGCACTAGAAATAAATATAACTTTAAGAATCACCCTAGAACGTAAAACACAGAAGTAAACAAGGGCAGGAACATTTCACAAAGATTGATCATGCAAGGATAGCGAATGCTAATACAGTCAATCAGGGACATCTTTTGCAAAATTCATATTCTAGAAAAACTATGAATTTTTTTTTTCTGGGACTCGAGAAAAAAATTATTCCAGAAATCCAGTCTTGGTTAAAATGGCATTCCTTAACTTGCTGAGATCTCTTCCTTTGAGGGTTCTTCCAACACCTTCACACATGGAGAAGGAAGCAATCTGAGTACCAGCGAGCCTTCTAGCTAAGTATTCATGTGGTGGGACCATTTCATTCCCATCGTCGTCGTTGTCATCATAACTCTCTGCACAATCAGCTAACCCAAGGCGATTCTTCCATCCGGTATGATGATCATCATCATGGGCACCAGATGCATCATCCCACAAGTTCTTGTTAGACTTTATCTTCAAAATCTTGGGCCAATCCGGGATCTCCACGGGAGCTGATAACTGCTGAGGCTCCGTCCATTGAGAGGAGGATCTGCCGCGACCGCCGCTCTTTCTGAAGGCCCGCGGAGCGGCGTTTAATCGCCATGCATTTGATGATGAAGAACCGGAAAAGTGGTTCCTTCGGGTTTTTGAGTTTGAAGCTTCTCTTGTTTTCACCAGAGACCACACCTCTTCTTCTTGAAGATCTTCATCTTCAAGTAATGCCTTTCTACTCCCATGCAAATCTGACATGCCGCTGTTACAAGCTAGCAAAAAAAAACCAGTGCCAAACTTTGTATGAGAGAAACAAAACAAGGAGGCGGGGGGTGCAAGTGTAAAGAGGATATGCTGAGGAATAATCATGCATACCTTTGGTTTAATAACTTTAAAAAAAAGGGAAAAGAAAACGTCTTTGCAGTTTTGTCCCAGATTTGCACTAGAACTCCAGAGGCGAAAAAAGTGGGAAAAATCGTGTAAAATTCCCAGAACTTCCAAAGAAGAATACAGATACCAAGAACTTTAAAAACAGGTCCGTTGCAGCACCTGACGGGAAAAAGACAAAATCCCGAGAGGATATACGTGACAGTGGCTTTAACTCTCGTTGGCCCTCAAAGCAGGAACAGCAACGAAAATGGCCAAAACAAATTAAAGTAATGGCCCTTTAAAGTGAGAAGCTGCGGTTCAATATCATCGCTCTTTGGACTGACTTACTCTTATCTGCAAATGGAGGTTGAATCCGAAAGGTGGGTTTTTTCTTGTACGGGAGTAAAGTCCAAAACGCCCACAGAAAGTATGTGATTTGAGATAAAGGAGAGAGAAGTTGGGTCACTCTACTCCTTGGGACTTTCTGAATGAACCCATAAAAACAAACATGTCAAGATCCCATTTTTCCCCTTCTGGTTAAAAAAAAGAAGCTGTCATAGTTATAATGTTTTCCCGGAAGTGGCTTTAAATAAAGCATTTTGTGGGTGTTTGTGTTGTTTAATTAATTAAATTAATTTATTTAATGGTATAAACACACAAAAAGTTTCTCAGAAGTCAGAAGCTTAAAAAAAAGGCTGGGTTTTGATTGGGAAATGTGGAAGTAACGATTGATCCCAGCTAACCTCACTGATTTCTGTAACCTTCTCCAAGCTATCCTGACAACTAAGCCCCCATTAGGCTACGATGTATGTTTTGGAATTTAGAAGCAGATACATATAGTATATAGGGCGTAGATACCTAGAGGCTCGACTTTTTCGAAAACGCCTCTATGAAATATATGGTGGACGGTTCCACTCCCATAGAACTGTTCTGTGTTGATTTTAACGGTGAATCGTGAGAAAAAAGTTGTAAATAGAATTCATTAGTTTTAAACAACGCAAATAGTTGGGTGTTTCATATCAGCCGAGAGCCGACAGCCGACACTTTCTATTGTGGATTGCGCGGCTTCTCTTGTGTAAAGGAATTGTTGATATACCAAATCCCCTCCCCGCATATTAGTTAAAAAAGGAAAGAAGAAATGTGAAAAAATCTTTGGCTTCATTCAATAGACGATACCACAATCCATCATTGGACAAAACATAAAACAGCCATAAAAAATAAGCCATAAAACCCAGCTTCACAGTCCTAGAGTTGGTCAATGAGTACTTGTTGAGAGCATGCAACATTGTTGAAGTTGATATATCCCTATTTATAATAAAATGAAACCATAGAAGCAAGTAAAAGTTAACACAAAAGATAGAATTTCCATGTAATGGATCATTCATCGAGATTTGGCTTTGTGTGTTTATTGATCAGATCAAACTGTGACTCGACTTCTCGCGAATTGTTTCTTGAATGCTCCCTGTCCTGTGTCTTGGGAACATTGCTGGGATGACTCTGTACAAGCTCATATATAAAAAGAAAGTTCCCTCAGAAAATAAAACTAAAATAAAAAAAACAAAAAAAAATAAAAAAGACAGTAAATTCAATATATAATACGAGTACTGTGCCTGACCCTTTACTTTTTGGCGTTAGGGATAATATCTGAACTAAGTGGGGTGTACTGTAGGGTCGTGATGACAATCATGTGTCAGCCTAAACGAAGTATTGTAAGGATGAGAGGTCCCCTCAACTCCAATCACAATTCAATGTTACTTTAGGTAGATAGGGACTCTACCACCTTTCGATTATGGTACGTGGTAAATAATAATTCCGAACACACTTTTCACTTTTTTTTGGCAGCATAAATCGAGAGATTGTTGATATTTATTTTAAACGAAAATAAAAAACCTTTTTTTTTTTATAATAATTACGAGATTCACGTGAAAGGAATTGAGTCTTTAATTGTAAAGTTGATTTTTTTTTTCCTATTTGTTTCGTTTCTCTTGATACTTCTCCATGTTAAAGCCTGCAATTTATCATGATATTTCACGTAATGGTATAAAGGAATGGCTCAAACTATTCACTACAAATTTATCAATTGTGATGATTGTGCATGCAAGTTGTGAAGCAGTAAACATTTTGTTAATGCCATTTGGTGGGTGGCTTACGATTTAATAGTAATTGTCCATATTTCCGGAGGATTTGTAGTTAAACGAGGGTCATCACTAATAGTGCATGGTCTATCATGCCAACTAATATTGCTGATCTCAATATGAGTAATCAAGAGCATAATATAGTAGTGCAGTTCTTTTTACGAGTGACATTAAAATATTAGCAAAATAAATAATATGTTATCCTATATCGGTCACAGCTAGTGAAAGCAAAGAATTTAATAACTTCAACGAGCAACAAATTGTGGCAAAAAATGGCAGTTTTGTAATATTCAGGATAAGTTCATAATTTTTGAAAAATCGTGCATAGAACATTAAAGTTTTACTCGTTCCAGATAGGCCTAATCGTAAACTCCAAACAAGAAAAAATTATTAAAAACACTTTCACAAGGTCTTATAGCGGATGCACTTGAATCTGAAAATGTGGAGCTTAATGGGACCCAGAAAGGTATATAATGAGATGACGTAGACCCACATACTAACCCCTTTGGGGTCCAACATGCAACCATATCATCATATATTACTACCATATATTAAAATAATGAAAGAAAATAAATGGGATTCCCTAATCAAGTTGGCCATTTCAAACTTATCGACCATATTTTCTCAAAGTGGTGTCCAATTAAGAAATTTAATTGGACAGAAATCAAGCATATCAAATCATAAGTCTATCCTCTCTTTTGATGAGATCAATTAGGAGCACAAAAAGCACCATGCTAAACCGTTGGCCCAATTCAGTCGACTTCGATCACTTTACCTTTTCGATTTTCAACTCTTGCCTACTCTAAATTTCAATAAAATCACATCTTGTCTTTCCAATTCACTCACAACTCTCTAGTCACAGAAACATCATCTTAATAAGCATTTTCTAATGTAAATTTATGATTTTCACTCTAAAACTAAATGCACAAATCAGTTTACAATGATAATAAAATTGCTTGGAGCCTTGGATGATAGGAGAGTATTTACGGTGGCCATACAACTTTGCCGATTATTGATATGATAAAACATAAACGTTTACCAGAAAAAGGAGATTGCGCCTACAGCTGTACAAAAGCCCCCGTAATATCCTTCTTATTTCCGAGCAGCATGGTAGAGCTCCAGATAACTGAGAGCAGGACGATTCCAAGACCAGTCTTGCTCCATAACTCGCTTGCATAAAGAATTTAACCATTCTCTACCATCATACCAGGCAGATATTGCTCTAACAACAGTAAAAATAGGAAGTCTTCCCATTAAGGCAAGATAAACTTTATTAATATGAAATAGAGAGAAACTTGTTGAGAATATATCTTCTCAATCATATGCAATTTTCCAATTTTCTCGTTATAAACTTTTTTTTGGTTCAGAAAGAGTCCTATATAGTTTTACACAGCAATCTATAGAAATAAATCTTCAGTCTCTTTTATATGTTTCGTTTGTTCCAATGCAAATGTAAATAATTTCAAAATACTCTTTCATGTGAACTGTGCCTTTTCAGTTTTTTCACGTGTTATTGGCAAATGAAACCAAATTCAAGCAAATCGGTGAAATCTTCGAACAAATCCTTTCCCTTTAGATGAAGTTAAAATGTCTCGAGATAAGATATTTACATGCCATACTAGGTTAGAAACGCAGCTATTTGTGGATCACCACAGAAAACTAGGAAAACATATAACCGCGCCTACTTACCTATTAAGAGCATAATCAACACCAGCAGCATCTGCACCATCAAAATTAAATCCATTCGGCTCAAGACCATGACCTTGTGCTCTTTCTTTATCATGGTCAACATCAAAAACAGTATCATATAGTCCTGCGGGGTAAATTTTGTGAAACCAGCTTAAAAGATTTAAATTTGAAGATAAGCAACAAATAAAAATGCCACCACGGAACATCGTAACATCATATGCATATTCTATAGATGGTTAGTTGCTCAGTAAGGTCCTTCATTCACACCAACTTGAACTTAAACAATTTACCACCAGTTTTACGAGCAATAGGAATTGACCCGTATCTCATGGCTGTGAGTTGAGTAAGTCCACATGGCTCGAATATCGAAGGGATTAAAACGAAGTCTGCACCAGCATATATCTGGGAAACATACAAATGAAAGTCGGTGAAAATGACATTGCACATGACATCTGCAAATATAGAAGGAAAGGAGCTAATTTCCATGAGAAAATACCAAGTGAGAAAGAGGCTCATCATATGATAGGCATAGACGTGCACGATCATTATATGAAGAATGCAATTGGTTTGCCAAATTAATAAAATCATTCTGGATCCGGTGATCGGGAGCTGAACCCAACAAGATAACCTATCAAAAAGCTCACTCTCAGTATAGCAAATAATAAGTAGACATCTCATTTGTTTCCCAAAAGAATCTCAAAAACTCAAACAAAGAATAGCTTCAAGCACTAAAATAATGTTTTTGATCTAAAAATGGAAGACGGGCTTTGCATATATGTCAACAAATTGAGGAAGAAACTGTGTGAGGATAGGAGCAAAGCATAATAATTAGACCACGGTAGAGGAATAATAGGTCATTCAATGGTCCAAACAAACACATGCGATTCCGTCCGAAAAAAAAAATTTTGAATTTTAGATATATTTTATCACATTTATTGAATAACTTTGAAAGAAACAAATTGATCCTCTTTTTAATACATGTTGAAATTGATAATTCAGATGCAAATAATTCCTACCGTGTAAAATTAGTTGTGTTCTTCCTTCTCTGATAATTTCCATCTTTTTACCACTCACCATATTTATCCTTGAGAGTATCTCTCTCAATTATTCTACTCAGATGTGGAACAGTACGAATTTTTACTTCAATAGAAAGGAACTTTTGTTCTCAAAGTATCAATAATATTTGTTCCTTGAAGTGCATCCTTTCAATGAATAACCCAAGAAAGACACTGCAGGAGTAGAGTCAACTGAGAAATCAGACAAACCTGCCCACCACGTTCCAGTGTGCGCCAGATGGCATGTTTAATCAGGTGGATTCCCTTTTGGTGAGTCAAGCGACTAATGATTCCTATCAAGGGCAAATCATCCCTTCTTAACCCAAGTCTTTGCTGTAAAGCTCCCTTGGCAGCATTTTTGCCTTCAACCACATTTTCTGAGGTATAGGACACCTGTAATTGGTATGCATGAATTTCTCACCAGAGAAAGAACAACAAAGGATGCATGTAGAGTTACAATTTGAACTATAAGCATCACATATCTAATTTAAAGGTCTGAAATCATCGCAGTTCATGATTGTTGATGTTAATTGCATAGTATTGAAATAAATTGTTCAAAAAAGCAAAAACGAAATGGATCCCAATGGAATGCGTAGAATAGGCTAATCATTCATGAACGCTAGCATAAAATAGGTTGAGAAACAGAGAGAATGTCATCCATCATCATTTCATGTGAACGTGTCAGACATCCTCTTAAGTTATAGGTTTCGAAAACCAAGCTATTAGGCATAAATACAACACCCTCAACCAGTTTTACTTGAAACGATACATAAATTGAAGGCACAGCAACATTCGTCTCTTTCCGACTCAAGCACAGTGATATGGTACGTCAGCAGAGACAATTTAACATTACTAAGAAGGTAATCTGGACACATCTATCTCAACATCCTGTAGCCATAAATGAAAGAGATTTTATGTAATTCACTCACCGGGATGAATTTATCATTGTATGGATCCCATATGTCTGGGTCAATCCCATTCAAAATACCATGGAACTTGAAAATGTTTGGGGCTATGGAAGGATTTCCCGAAATTTCCCGAGCATAAGTCGGGGACACCTGAAGGCACGGTAACCAGTTATAGCAAGATAATAGAATAATTAAACATCAATTCCAATTTATGCTTCTACTCTTGATGTTCCCCATCATCAAGATGCTGACATAGATCGAAAGTGCAGAAAATAGCAATTAAGTACGCCAGTCGTTAAATAATTTATTTGAATGTCTCAGAGGAATTTACAGTTGTAGCCTTGTCAGAGAACTCCATGGCCTTGGCAATTAAGGGTGCTCCATATTCAAGGTTGTGAATGGTGAAGACAACACGGGCTTTACTGAGACCATAATGCCTGTAATGATCCTTAAATAACCATGCAACTGGAGCACTAGACCAATCATGACAATGAATTATATCCTGGCATATAAAAGGCAGAAAGAAACACTTTAAGGAGATCAAAGTTAGTAGGAAACGAAAATGTCACGAATTCTTTTGATTGCTGCTTTATTGCTCTAGAACAAAACTTCAAGGATCAGCAATGAAAGGAAAAAGCGTATATCCAGAAAATAGCTCGATCGCAAATTAAAATTATATCGCTACATTGATAAACACAATGATACATGCTCCCTTAAAAACGGGAATGTCTGCTATCAAAATCATAAATCCAGCCACACACTTTCAAGGTTGCAAGCAGATATATTCACATCTACTGCTGATTGTGGCTACCCGTGACAATGAAAGTAACAAACAAGATAGGCAGTAAACAATAATTAATAGGGAAGCAAATTTCTCAGGCCTCAAAGTCAAATAATGAACAATTTGTTTTAGCATAGTAATGCAGCTGCCTCATCCTCAACCAATAGTACAAATAAATTGGTTGCACCATGTCAGGGAGAAAAGAGCCGTGAAGAGAGATATCGAACTTGACATTTGATGTGAATTAGTGCTTACCGGATGAAATCCACCTTGAAGAAGAAACTCAAGAGCCGCATGGCAAAAGAAACCAAATCTTTCCCCATCATTATTTCGACCATATACACAACCAACCCAAAATAATCTAAAAGAGGGATAAAACATAATTAGCTACGACCAATAACCTTCGATGATAAAGTGCTTCAAATAATAAAAAGGCAGGATTTCAGAGATCAAATGGTACACATTAGTACAGTGAAAACTTTTAAAAAAAGCTTGAAGTGTGTCCATGTATTAGTTAGGTATAAATGAGATTTCCACATGACATCTTGAAGACTTACATCATTGAACCATTATTCTCAGGACTATGCACATAAAACCTGAATTATAATTTAAAATACATTCCTTACTAGGGTACAGGATGAACATATTTTACCCATAAATTTGAATACTTATCTCCTGACTAGAACTTGAAAAATGAAAAAATAAAATTAAAAAAACATACACCCCCATCTATTAATTGATCATTGCCACTAGGCTTTCTATCTGAAATTTATGAATAAATCAAAATCAACATTTAAAATGTTGGCCATCAAATGAATACTATACCCAAAACTACGATAAAACTGCCTCCATTACATGGCAAAACTAACAAAATTTGGGCCATTTAATATCCTATAGCATGACAGTAGCTGTTCCAGTTGCACGAAACGAAACTAAAAAACGTAGATATGCAGAGGTAACTTATTTCTCAAATTCAATCGATAGTGACAAATTATGGTAATGAAAAGTTTGAAATAGTTCTTTCAGCCACCAGGATAAATCATCAGCCTGAATATCAGAATATGTTGAAAGGATTAAGTTAAGAGCACTCGATTTTCACAGCATGTAGCTTATCTAATAGACATGATTAATCTGGAATGAGGTTCCTTTCATAAACACCAAAGTCACAAAGAAAGAATCTTAAAACTTGATGTGCTAATCAAGCCGGCGTGGAGGACTTCAAAATTCAGGATTGGCTGCATTCTAAACTGTTGAAAACAACCCATATTGATTAGTACTCAACCATATTTGTTACACGCTATAGGATAACCAAGTAGTCGACTTCATGACCAAATAACCAAATCGATGGCTAGATATCTTCTCAACATCCAAAAGGAGTAAAGTAGCAAGGCACTAAAATTTTATAAACAATCATCGCAGAGTAACTACCTTTCTAAGTGCAAACATAAGCAACAACCTGAAACAAAAAAATGATCCCACCTTTACACAAATAATATGAGGGAAGAAAGTTACCCGTTCTGAGGTTCCAAAAAATAGACGGAAAGGCCTTCCACCTTCCCAGACCAAACTTTAATTTCAGTTCCACCCCAAAAGTAACTTTTATGAAACTTCAAATCCTTCACCTGTTTGGAAAAACGTATCAATGGTAAAATAGAGGAGAAATCAACACAAAAATGATTGAACATCAGTAACTATCTAAGCTACATTTCATTTCACATTTTCAAAATGATTTTTCAGAAATAGTTCCAGGAGCTGTACTGAAAACTCCGTCATAAAAAAACCTTCCTGGTAAGTAGAGATCAAGAAAGGACAAAGAAACCTGAACTCCTCAAGTTTATATGAATGCTGAGTGACACCATAAATATTTTTTTCACAAGAGGCTATAGTTCACCAAAAATTTTACCCCATTTGAGCAGTTTCACAATAGAGACTATAGTTCCTTCTCCAATCACATGTTATACAACATTCACTTGTCAAGTTCATTCATTTTTGGACCCTCCAAGACCATGTATAGATTTAGGGATGTAATAATAGCCATCCGCGCTCGTCTATGGAATGGAATTTGAAGCATTGTAGTTTAACAGAACTCAAGCAACAGATATGAAGAACTTACATGATCAAAATTCAAGCAATCATACTTGGGAAGAATAATGTCCACATTATGATTCATGTCCTGAACAGCTCGAGAAAGACTGGTAACGACATCACCAAGACCCCCAATCTGCAAGCATATAATTGATAAATACAATTCAAAACATAATAAAATCATTTATGTTAATCTTACTGATAAATTGCATGAGTAGTAACAAAAAGCCAAGATAGAAAAAACACACAATTATTGGCTTTTAAAAACTGGAAAATATAAGAATGAATTGTCTTCAGAAGAGCCAATAAAAAAAGTGAAGAGCCATCTACGGGATTTCGCCTGAGACTGTACGCTGGGTCACAACCCTTTAGTACACAACAGCTAGCATAATGTGGTAACTTTCAACCGCCATACAGAATGATCAATCCACGTAATTAACATTACTTCATCACTGTCAATATGCTGGATCAAGTTACTGAGATGTTTCGCTGGGTCAAATCACTGAGGGCCAAATAATTCATGATGTGCATTTTTCACTAACACCAACTCCCACAGCATGGATGCCAAACTAATAAAATCTGCAGGAATACCCGTTTCTTATATTGCTAAAAATTTAATGAAAAAAGATGTAATTACTACTAGTCATGAACTCAGTATTTCCTCCCCAACAATTCACTTCCTAGAGATACAAAATCCAGAAAACAAAAAGCAAATCAATATTCACTGATGGGACAAGCCAAGTGACAGTGTCCATGATGCTTCTTCTAACTTCTAACATATTTGATTACTTAAGTTATCAAGGTAGAAAACAGACAATTAATCAAAAGAAAACCAACCTTGGCAATAGGAGCCATTTCAACTGCAATGTGCACAATGTGCATTGGTGGTTCCTTCATAACTCCTCCAAGCACGGGTATGTGATAGTCCATACCGTTCTTGTTGTCAAAGACTCCACCGTCCTTACTCTCAGAGAACACAAAGTCCATTAAGTATGCATCCAAGGGAACCTTGACTGCAAAAAATGAAGCATGATGTGGAGAAGAGAAGAGGACATCGATAAGATAAAAGAACATAAAACTAGAAAATCACAGAAAACCTAAAGGTACGAATTGTCCAGAAAAATTGAAGTGGCGCATCAGCCAACAGAAATTACTACAGATAAAAACAAGTTTTCTCGTCCACAGTGAAAACCACAGCCAGTAATTGTAACATTACCATATGCATTCAAGCAAATGTTATTGCACATGCGCGGTGAGGAAGCTGGCTTAACATTAAGATTTTTCAATGAAATATAGATAGGTACAGATTTTTTCATAGAAACAATCTAACCAACAAAAGTGCTCCACTTATTTGTTATTATGATGAAAAATACAGTCGTAAACATCTGAATAGCATATTAATATTTTATATAACCCGATCTCACCAATTGCTTTGAGATGAGAACCATTTTCATCAGGAATCATCATTTGTGGAGCAAATGGATCCAGACGATGCGTCCAGCGATTGAATGAATATCGCAACCAGATTTCTGATTTCCCACTGAGGACTGTGTTCGTGGGATTATAAAACACGGTGATTGTGCTTCCAGCTTGGATATCAAGGGGATCAGTATAGACAATATGCTTCTGAGACAACAAAAAAGTTTTCAAAGTTTTTGCCTTTGTTTCCACTTTCATACGAGTGGTCTTTTCTGCCTGTTGAAGGAATAACAAAGAATAAAGAGGATATTTACCAGCGGAAACAATAAAGAACTCGGTATCTATGCATCTCCATCAAAGCAATGATTAAACAGTTTCATCTCCAAATATAAAATGCAGAAAACAGACCTTAGCTTGCATAGCTGATTCTCTCAACCGCCTTTCTGCCTGAAGTTTATTATATATTTGTTCTTCCTCAAACAACGTGAGTCCCTCAAAACTGGCTTTGGGGACAATGGCGTGAAAATCTTGGCGACGATTATTGTCAAATAGAGTTGCTCTCTGAGGTGAACCATCAGCGAAAACCCAATCCAAAACTACGGCTCGGTCAGGTAAAACAACTGCAAAAAAAAACTTAATTTGATGAACAATGCAGGTCGATTTCAGCAGAGGTCGTGTGTAGGTGAGGCAAATGAAGTGCATTAAATATATTCTTCATGAGAAAATATTTAAGAGTGGAAATTTATCAAGACTTAGAATTATTAGCATATGAAGAACTGTTCAAATGTGCATAAAAACTTCGACATTGATACTCAGCTATAACTTTTACTATAATAAAGCACGAACAAGCACATAATCACCAAAAGCTAAAAAATTCCAATAAATTGAAAACTCGCATGACAGGAGAAACTTGCACAAGGTAAAAAGATCATATAATTAGTGAATATTGATACGCATGACTCAAGGTCATCATAGGCAATCACCCAAAATATTCCAAACAAAAGCATTATCATAGAAGAAACAGTTACAAAAAGGTACTTACACTCAAGAGTCACCAATGGAGCCAGTACTACACAAAAAAGAGAATCACATCATGCCTAAAGGCAGAAAGTTGATCCCATACAGAAAGGGAAAAAAACTAGTAGGTTATAGTAAATATAAGGTGATGCGATTTGATATTGATGTGACAACTTGTTTGTCCTTACATAATTCTGAAGTCATAGTACTCGGACTGGTCAACTCTGCCAAAATCCAAGCCATTGTACAAAACTAAATTGAAAGGAAGGAAAGCTTCAAGTAGAGAAATCATTTGTACAGTACATCAAAACAAACCGTGGATAAGAAGCACATCCTAAATGAACCCCGCATAAACCATAGACAATCATAACAAATAACAAATATTCATTTTGATGAAAGTAAGAGAGACTTCACATTGACACTCACCGTCAGTGTAGTACCAGTCTCCATCCTTGTTCTTTGCTTTGATGAGCTTTGAAAAAATGGACAGTCCCTCCTTCCAACCATTATACCCTCCATGAATCCATATTTCAGTAGCTTCGGAAAGTGGTCCCGAGCTCTTGTCATAGTAAAGCCTGACCTTATCACCGCCTTCAAATTCACTAGGCTCTATATACCAGACATTATTGACAGATGTCACAGCCCTTTTCATAAATTCTTTCAGTGCACCCATACTCTTTGCAACTTCCGCTCTTGCCTGAGCTCTATCAGCTTCTTTCGCTGCTATATCTGCTTCTTTACGTCTTTTTCCTTCTTCCTCCTTTTCCCTTTCAGCTTTTTGCCTTGCAAATTCCTCCTGCTCCAAACGTTTCTCTTCAAGCAAGAAGTTCTCAAAATCAAACACATCCATCCCTCCGTCAACAGTAACATGAAAATCTCTCTCATCATTATTGTCATATAAATCATTTCCATTATGGAACACAAAATCAATCCTGTATGCTTCTTCGGGAACACGCACTTGGCAAGACCACCAATCCCCATTGAGACGGCTCTTGTTCAAATTTATGTTAAATGACTTCCATTTCCAGTCATTATAAGCTCCCATGATAACAATGGCAGGTTCATCCTTCAAAGTGGAGAGATTTCTGTTAAAAAATATTTCTATGTCTTCATCAGGTCTTACAATTTCAGGGTAACAAAACACTTTATTTCCTTCCTTGAAATTTTTCTCAGCAAGCTTATTTATTTCCTCTGTACGTAAATTCTCTTCCCTCTCCAACTTTAGTGCTAGAAAAGGATCTCTGGTCTTTCCATCATAACTCATTGAAAAGTTATCTTCCTTAACGGTCTGAGTCTTTAGAAACTGACTTTTGCTGGTGTCATCAATAATTCTCGTACTTCCAGCCTGCGGTGCAATATTTGAAATAGTACTGTTGTCACTTATTCTTGAATCTGTTTCATCTGAAGCATCTTCTCCAACCATATGTGTTGATTTTGCTTCTCTGGATTCCTCTTTCTCGACACTCTTGTGCCTTAAAGCTTCATCATGTTTAGTGTATCTCCGTTTTCCAACCTTTTCAAATTCAGGAACATCATTATCCGTAGTTGATGTCTCCCTTTCCTGCAAATAATATATCTTGATATTTGTACTTTCAGCTGCCAATAATTGAAGCATCCAGGGGCATAATTTATTAATTCATTAATAAAGCTCTACCTGCATAATTACTGACCTCGCTCTTGGAAAATCGTTCTGCGTCTTTTGGCTTCATCACATTGTCAGCCACTTTCGGAAGTGTTCCTTTTTCATCATAATGACTATGATCAGACAATGGTCCATTGGTTACTGTTTCAATGTCAATGCTGTTGCTCTCGTTTTCACTTTCCTCCTTAACTTCTGGTACTTCACTAAAGTTGACTACCAATTTGTCATCAGTTCCAATTTCTCTTTCAACTGTTTTCGCGTTAGAACCCTCAAAATCATTGGATGGTGAAGTGCCAGGAGCTTCCTTTTCCTCATTATTCTTTGTATCCCTTCTCTGGTTGCTTGTAGGTAGCTGTGTTTTTGGCATAAATCCCCTCGGCGTGGCATCTTTCGACTTTGGTGTGTGAGATTTTCTCTGTCTTCTTCGTGAAAAGTCTGCATTACATGGATAAACGAAAAGCATGAGAAAAAGGTAATTCGTACTCAAAACCACTTACGTGTGTGTGTCAAAAGTACAAACCGGCACTAGCAGTAAATGGATGTGTGATCCTCATTGCTTTGTGAGCCTTTTGCCATCCATAGGACTGCAGTAATATACGTTTTAAAATACTTCAAAGACTCCTCAATCCAGTATAATTTTAGCAAACCATCCAACATCGTTCAGGAATCAGAATTAACTGATGTTAATATTTGCAGAGTAGAAGCAATAACCATTGAAATACACTCCCATACATATAGCACAAACTCAAAAAACAAACTAATCACACTGAGAAAACTTGACCGATTCGAGGCGCAGGCCCGCACAGCATTAATAGCAATCCACACAATAAACAAACGGATAAAATCACAGGGAAAAATAAGGGTAAGAATTCAGAGAATAAGTATGGATCGAGTGTGAACCACACACGGTTCATCATTTGACCACCCAATGACACATGCACATGTGGAATCACAGAGTAAAAATGACACTGAAGTGAAGATTTACGATGGAGAACGAGCTGGGGTTTCCATTCGGCGAGAATCCAACAAGTGGAGAAATCTTCAACTGAGTTCCTGCGCCAAAAAATGTCCTGCAACCGATTGGCCTTCGCAAGGGCAGAGAACCTTCCATTTCCGTGCTTAATGCCTCCGCTAAGCTCAGCTCCGCTCCTATCTGAAACTACTGCACACAAAATCAGAAGTTCGAGTTCCCATTAAAATTTAGCAGAGACGGTATGGTGAAACCTGCGTTTGATCTCTCCCCCAAGTGTGTGTGGTGCACAATGTCAAGTGCTCAAAATCAAATTAGTTTTTATAAATGACGAAAAATCCCGAATAGCAGCTGCTGTGCAGTCCAAATATATCTGGACCGTCCATCACTAGCTTTGACTTCCTTGACCTCGCCAAGAACGTCAATTCCGCATTCTGTTGATATATTTTATTTGTCGACTGATTAAGGTTTTAAAACACAAATAATATTCTATCTTTAGTTGTTTTGAAAATAGCAATGGAGATAGCAAATGATACTGCCACGTCGTGGGGAGAGCCTGATGAGTGGCGCTCCTGTGGCTGACATAATAATATGTTAAAGAATGGAGGAGAATCCTTAAACGCACACAAAACACGATGGTAATTCCAGACGCCGGGTCCACCTAGCCACATAATTCCACGTAACCTACTCTAGTTTTTATATTTGAGATTTTTAAATATCTTATTAATATAATCCTGTTAAGAAATAATTTTGGATAAGAAGATTAGTTTCTCATATTTTTTTAATATATTTGAAAACATAACAAATTTATATATATATATATATAATACCTGATTAGCGAAACCAACTCCGCAGCCCAACAAGATCCTGCCGATGATAAGCATGGCCAGGTCTTGTGCTGCAGTAATAAAGTAAAATTAGGTCACAATAATAATTATTTATAGATGAAGCTTGAATCGCTAAAATGGCTTTAAAAAAAGATCGTGGCGCGCCAGCATACTTTTCCCGCCTCTGAATGCACAATGACTCATTTTAAAAACCCTATCTCCCCCACACTCTCACCACCATCCCCACTCTCTCGAGTCTCGCCACCATCCCCACTCTCTCTAGGGTTTCTCTCCGCCTTACCATGAAAACGAGAGTTCGAAGCAGCGGTTTCAGGTCACTGTCTACATCGCCGTCGTTTTACACCTATCTGAAACCGGGAGCTCTCGCCCAACTCAGATACTCAAAAATCACTGCTAGATCCAAAAAAATCGGTTCGCAGGCTCTGATTGCTCTCTGCCAGCTCAATGCTGCCTCGGATTCACCGTTCTCGCTCCCTCATTCCACTGATTTCGCCATGGATGCTATTCCGTGCTTCAATTTGAGGGTTACATCTTATCCTCGCTGTCTTCAGCGGAAAAAGCTCGCTGCTGCTATGCCATTTTTTTTATGAGATCCAGTCCTAACCTCATGTTTTCTCCTAGTTGTTTATCGATCGCTTAGATTAAAGCCAGAAACTGTAATTTGGGTCCTTTCTTTGTAGTTTTAAAGATTCGGCTGTGCCTATCTTTTGTAATTGAAACACTTGCAGAAAAATTAAATGAATAAATTGAATAACCTATCAGTTTCCATTACTTGACGTAGTTAGTTTCTACACGAACATGTGTTGATTAGCTCCGGTAACTACAATTGGCAATCTTCATGGTTATGTGATAATATTAGATTTGATTTTTTGAGATTGTACTAGAATTAGTAGATGCTTGTTGAAAAATCATATCTTGTTTGGGATTAACTCATTGAATGCAACTTGTCGATTAGATCCGGTAGGCGCACGTTGTAACATGATAAATCATCAATGAATGCGATTTGGAAAATGGTTGTTCTTATGGGAACCAATTACAATCTAACGTTTTATACTCATTGTGTCGTGAAATCTTGTGCTGTATTGTAATGAATTAGGAGATCCTTCTCCAATTTTCTGTCCTAATAATTGGCATGGGATCTTTATTTCTTTATACAGATACATTTTCCTGATCAATGTTTTGCATTTCACTGCCCTGTTCTTTCCCTACACCAGAATGAAAAATGTCTGTGGGTTATTATTGCATAGACTTGTACTCCTATTCTACTCACAGATTTAAGCCATGAGCAAAGTTTGGAAAAACAGCATTATTCTGTTCCATGATATATGTGTGGAACACGTAATCAAAGAATTTGTTTGAAGTGAAAACTTTTTATATATCTTCGAAAGGCAGAATATGAATGTCATAACAATGTTGACCTACTTCTTCCACTGATCCATCCTTGGTATCATCTGTTTAATAGATTCCGCAGCTACACCTCATGAAAACATAAACTTGTTTTTTGCATTCACTGGAACCTGAAAACATGAATGGTGAAAGTCTTATTATGTCTGTCATATTGTATTCCCATCAGTTTCAGTATGCTGTGTTTCCCTTTGACTGGAACTGTGTTTAATTTGTGATGCATGAGAAGAGCTTCAACTTTGGACAATTGTGATAGGTTTCTGGTCACCATCAGGGGAGTTTGAAAATATTAGGTTGTTATGTTGGAAAAGAACAAGTTTAAAGAAAGTATTTATTGTGTTCCCCAACAAAATATAATGCTGCAAAACAAATTTAAATGGAATGGATCTAGTTGGTTTCCACAAGTTTAGAAGCTTAGAAACAATAATGCAAGCATAATAATGAATGTGTCAGTTTACACATGCAAATCGGTTACGTACATAAGTGAGTTTTTACATCTTTTATTGAGCTCTCAATGCCTCAGCCTACTGTCTCTTAGTGAATTTTCATGGATATTAGTTGCCATGCTGAACTCATTCTAATTAAAGAAAGACGTGATCGTGCAAAAATTCATATGGCAGGGTGATAAGTCAGTCGAATGCTAACCTATTGCCGATTCCGGTTTTCATAAAATGTAATCTCCTCAACACCTTATCATAGCATGGAAACTGAATCCTAATTTTCCATCCATTCAACCTGGCGTCGGATCAAATGCCAGAACGTGACAATCGCAACTATGGCTACACTATGGATTTCATATTCTGGAGGGAACAGCGAGTTTCCCAGTCGTAGGAACGAAGACAGACCCAAAGTTCCAAACAATAGTTTTAATGTTCATTTCAGAGATCGGGAGAAAGGTATTGTACAAAAGCTAAGTCATGGTACTTTCAGTCATGGTTACAAATATGATTACAAGAAAATACTGTACTTAACAACTAATGTTAGACAGGTATCCTAGTGTTATACAACATAATGTTGGTTCTTATCTCACACAAATTTAAACACGATTTTAAGATACATTTGTGTACATATTCTCTTTACTTTTTTAATATTAGCATCATCGATGGAAAACACAACTATGCGAGACAACTAAACCATGAAGTTTTATCAAGTGAAACCGTTGGCTGAGCACCAACAATACATTTGTAATTATCAATCACTTCCTCCCAAAACAAAAATGAAATAATAGTCATATTTGACCCACCTTCAAACCGAATATCATACCCCAATCCGTATTTCTGACTGGGTGAACCGACAGCTCTAAATGAGAGCATACCTTGTAATTTGAGTGTGAGGATTATTTGTGGATTTACAGGATGCTTGTGGCTTGAAACTCAGATAAGATTTTATTGAATTTGGATTGAGCCGATAATAATACCAACTAGTAATTAAATTATAACCAACACATATATAAATTCAATGCTTCATTAATTGAATGCATAATTAGTATGAAAACTAAATGGGAGAAATATTTTTTAAATATTCCTGAAATATTTTTATGTGCTATAGTTTTAGATCTTAGACTTAAATTAGATGGTTTAGGTGAATTACTTGCTTTGTACTATGATCAATTACTGACACTTGCCCTTCTTCTCCTCCAAGTTCCAATCTGGAACTTGAGAATTATTTAACTACTACTTTTGATTTTAGTACTACTGACGATGAGGACACTTTCGACATCCTGAGATGGTGGGCCCAAAAGAAACAAGTATATCCAATTTTGTCTTTAATGGCAAAGGAGATTCTTGCTTGTCCTGTTTCAACGGTTGCGGTGGAGCAAGCATTTAGCACGGGAGGAAACACGCTGGACGAGAGGAGATCTACCATTAGGCCGGAGAATTTGGAAGCCCAATGTCTTCTCAACGATTGGTCAAGAGCTGCCTCAAGAACACAAGACCAAGACGAAACAAATGACGACGAAGACACCGAGGGCACTTCTGGAACAACAACTGGAGGAGGAGGCACTAGTGAATGTGATTAGTCAAATTATTTGTATTTTAACTTTCTATTTGTATCTTTTACTTTCTATTGTAATTTCAACTTATTTGTATTGTCATTCAATAACATTTATTTTTTAAAAGTATTTACGTTTCAAATTTCAAATTCAAATCTCAATTATTATTCTTTTACATTTAAATTCGAATTCAAACACAAATTAAAATTAGAATTCAAAATCCAAGAATTGAAATTCAAATTCTAATTAATTAGAATTCAAATTTGAAATAACAAAATTAAAATTCAAAAATTTGAATTTCAAAAACCAAATTTCAAAAAAGGAATTTTTTTATAAATTAATATCATTTTTTCGTTTAAAAAAAACAATTTTTAAATTTTTTAAAATTTTTTTTTTAAAAACGAATTTAAAAAAAAAAACGAAAACCGGCCTGGAACCGGACCGGAACCGCCGGTTCCGGGATTTACGGACCCGGACCCGCCGGTTCCGACCCGGAACCGGCCCGTGGCCGGGTCTATTTAGGGGCCTTTGTTTATGTGGATATAATTCAGCTGGCCTACTATCCCAGGTCATACCATCTAGTCTGAGTCTTAATTTAAAAAAAATCAGCTACATATTTTTAGTGGATCATCATAATTTTTTTTTGAAAATTGTGATAAAAAGATGAAGATTTAACGTTTAAAAACACAACTGATGTGCAGCAGATGCTTATTTGAATGGACCACTATTTTTTTCATACGCAGAGCCAACTGCCAACCAGACCCATTTTAATGTGGATTACATAATTTAATACTATTATTACGAAGAATATAAAAAATGTAGAGGAATTTATGTCAATACTCATATATACTTTACATTGAACTCACTTATAAGTACAAATAACAAATACAAATATCTAGAGATGTTATATCTTGCAACATTCATCTTAATACAAATCTTCCAAATTATCTAAAATTAACCGTCTACAAAAAAAATTATTCTCTAACTATATATATTATGATAATGATTACTTAGCGTTAAGAATAAGCATTTACAGGCATTTTCGACTGCTGACCTCAAAAGCATGTAAAGTGAAGAGTTAACGGTTAAGGAGACTCTCAGATAATGCTGAAGATCAGTGATTAACGACTGGATGTTGTCATCAATTCTTGATTGCGAGTAATTATGAGATTATTGTTATACTATTACATAAAACACAATTCAGTATTTTGATAAAAGATTATGACTACAATTGAGTTCCAATAAACAATTTCTGAAATTTTATTTTTTTAGTGTTTGTGAATACGTAATTTATCATCATCATAAATAGATAAATAACATCAACAAACCGAAAACACACATATATATATTGTGACGCCCAAACCCATGGGAGCCAACGGAATTGAGAAATTTAAAATTTTTAAACAAATCGAAGGACCAAACTCGAATAAAGTAAGTTGTATTCCCTTACACAAAACTGAAACGAAGCTAGTGGCGCCAAAGGTAAATAGTAGTAAACAGATTTGACAAAGATCTTGATTCACGATGCAAAATGCGATATTACAACTGTTGGAACTCTATATAAATTCACTATTGTTGTATCAGATCTTAATGCAGTTCGACAAAAGATCCAAAACAACAAAAGCTAAGACTATGCGGAAACGCTGGCCATTGACAAACACAGTTCCCCAAATCTGAATCAACTTGCACCACCCGCCTGCTCCTGAGCTGCCTCACCTGCACTGGGAAAACTAGTGAGCCTAGGGGCTCAACAAGTAAAACTGAGGATAACAAAATCACATAAATGCAGGCATAACTGAAAACTGAAAACTGAAATCTCGCTACTAAAAACAACTCGAAGCTCGAAGCTGAATTGCATATACTGGGTGATTTATGGTCTAGAGGCTCTCTGATGGTCTTTGTGCATGAAGCATATTAACTGATCAGTAACTCTCTGTGAAGAGATTACAATATTTCCATAATCATGTCCCTTCCATGAAGGGATTACAGTCATATTGTAATCATGTCTCTTCCTTGAGTGACCGGGTCCTCTATGCCATAAATTCTCAAATCTGAACTTTACTTCTTTCTGAAATAGCTTTATACTACTTGATCGAAATCCGATCACTGAAGTCTGTTAGATTCACTGCTATGAAACTCATTTTTATTTAAAAAGCACTACTGAGTGTACAACTGGACTCCGAGCTGAGGACCAGCTCTGAAGGAATCAACTCGAGAGTGCAAAACGGACGTGGTTCTAGGAAATCAGATTTCATGAAAAACAGATCCCACTGGAAAACAGATCTCACTGGAAAACAGATCTCATGCGCATTGGTCAGCTTTTGGTTATCTAAACAGATCTTAGGTGCGGTATAGGCATACAGATGTGAGTAACAGCTTTGGCTAAGGAACACGGCTTATGAATAGTAGAAACAGATCTTAGTTCTTAGAAAAACAGATTTGACTAAGCAAGACAAATCTTAATGCGAAAACGATAATAGGAGTTTATAACAAGTGTTTCAGATTTTGGTAGATTATTCAGCTATGAGCAATCAACAACAGATTTGTTTAAAGACAAGTTACGCATAAAAACACTTGGCTAGGGACACGAAATACTTCTTCGACTCAGACAGATTCTAAACAAACTGGCTTCGTTTATCCAACCAGAACTTGCTCCCGATCTAACCAGCGTTGCCTATTCGTTTAGATTCAATGTCCAAAGTCTTCACAATACTTAGGAAAACAAGGACTTCTCTTGGCTTCTTACCTGGAATCTGTACAACTCAGTATATTTTTTAAAAACACCATTGCTGGTTAAACTTTCTGGTGAGTTTTCTCAAAACTACAGCATCAAAGCAGTGAATCTATAGCTCAACTCAAACATTAACTGAAACTGAAACAGGCAAGCATACACAGAAAACAACGAAGCAATATATGTTTTCCAAATGCAGCAAGAATCAGATTTACTTGCCTGAAACGAAGATTGCAACGTATAGATGATCGCGGTTGGAAGCCTCCTCAAGCACACTGGAAAAAAACTACTTAACTTTGAAAGAACTAAAAGTTTTTCTTGCAACCAAAATGAATCCAGAGGCTTACGTAAATCATCTCCCGATCTAACCAGCGTTGCCTATTCGTTTAGATTCAATTGCCAAAGCTTCACAATACTTAGGAAAACAAGGACTTCTCTTGGCTTCTTACCTGGAATCTGTACAACTCAGTATATTTTTTTAAAAACACCATTGCTGGTTAAACTTTCTGGTGAGTTTTCTCAAAACTACAGCATCAAAGCAGTGAATCTATAGCTCAACTCAAACATTAACTGAAACTGAAACAGGCAAGCATACACAGAAAACAACGAAGCAATATATGTTTTCCAAATGCAGCAAGAATCAGATTTACTTGCCTGAAACGAAGATTGCAACGTATAGATGATCGCGGTTGGAAGCCTCCTCAAGCACACTGGAAAAAAACTACTTAACTTTGAAAGAACTAAAAGTTTTTCTTGCAACCAAAATGAATCCAGAGGCTTACGTAAATCATTTTATACAAGGGAGAATGATTGAGTAGTAGGTAAAAATACTTGAGTAGGCATGACTGCCGTGCCAACTTATTTGTCATTTTTAAAAGATTTGTTAAAAGCTCCCTAATACTATTTTGATTTATAAACTTGATACAACATTTTGCTAAAACATAACTCCCATCCAAAAATTCATTTTATTTTCGAAAGGAAACATTTATGGATTATTTAAAGTTTGTGCTTGGGTGAAATCCTTCCGGAATCTTCTGGACGTTGCTTCAAATCTGAAAAAGAGAAGGAATCAGATTTGAACTAGAATCTGAATACTCAAAATCTCAAAACAGTCCTTGGAAAATAAAGACTAAACAATTTGTGGTTCTTGGGATTTTGGGGCGCTACATATATACACACACACGCACGCGTAGATTCACTGAGCTTTATTCACGTTTTGTAGTGCTTTATTCATTCGAGCCAAGAAACCAACGCAGACTTACAATATATAAATGACACAATAATTTACGGGCAATTCTCAAACCTTTGAATTCACTAACACTAAAGAGATTATAAAGGAAGCTAATTGTTGCACACAGAAAAACATACACTCGTGAATAATGACTTGAGCAACTCATGTCAAAGAATATAATATAGATGTCGTAAGGATAAAGCCCACACGTCCAATGCCTTTAGATCATGTTGTCAATTGTCCAAACCACCTCACAAAGCCCGATAACAGCCCATAACCGTCATTTCTTATCCATATTTTGGCCAGAAACTAAGTAGCACCATGCAACAACGAAGTTCAATGCCACAGGCAATCATCGTCGAACTTCTTGCATTTGTCCTAGCACATGCACCCAACCGTGCCATCGGTTTCTTATTATATTTAAATATAAGCTAATATTTAGTTATATATTTAAATAATTACTAAGATTTTGAAAAAATAAATATGTTTTTATCTATTATAAATATATTGTTTAGATTTATAAAAATTTTAAACATATTATTCATTGTGTTATGTAACATTTTATTAATAAATAATATTTCGATACGTTCGTGAACCGAGTGACCATCTTTAAAAGTTAGACATGATCGATTATGAAAACATTGATATAAACAATATATAACATTAGTACAAGTAATATATAAGTATGATAATAATACTCCAAAAACATGGCTACACCGTTAAAAATACAGTTAATATAGATGTCCCTAATTTAATATTAGTGTGGAGGCATGCATTAATCATTATAATTATGCATTAAGCTGAACTAATAAATCAAACCGTGTCTAGCAGCAATACAAAACAAATGTAAAACATATTTTTTGTTAATCATATTATTTAAATCAACAAAAGTTCCACATAAACTCATGAACAATACATATTAACGATTATCAAAACCAATTAAAAGAGGGGATATAATTAAGATATATATATATAGTGGTAATTTGGGTTCAGAAGCCGAAAATGGTTTAGTATTTATTCTAGTATATAATATTAATGAAGCGATCGATCAATGGCTGATGCACTAAAGGACTCGGGTTTCACCAAACGATCCGTACAATTAAACTACACAAGATATTAGGTATAATATCTCATGGGAATCAATAGCAGGTAGGATTCTGATTCTCATTATAAACAATTTCTTTTCATTTGTAACACACATTAACGAAGCCAACTTGGAAACCTAGTAAAACTTTGATATACTCATCAATAACAAGGCTTTGATATTTGAGATTGAATGACGTAATTAATGACAGCAGTGCTGGTTTTCTCTGTGAAACTTATCTTCCAGAAAGAAAAAGAAATTGATTTAAAACTTGGATACAAAGGTTAAAAAAGGAAAAATACGAAAACATGCAAGGACTTGAAAATGAAAGAAATATATATAATGAACGAGTCCATGACGTACATCGGGGTAGGTGGCTTGTTCTTTTAAGCTGTCATGTCTCGTACAGTGGTGGGTCTACAATATGATATTCTTCCTCCATTGAATTCTTGTATTTTTTACCTTTTGATTTCCGAAAAATTTTAATTACATTTTTGGGGTTGGGAGAGTCGACGTCAGTGGTGACATGTACGATGCCACTTGGACTAAAGTCCCACGGCGAATTCTTGTATTGTTGTCTAAATTGAAAAATAAGTGATTTTAGTGCAATCATCCACTTATGGGCCCATACTATATAGGTTAGGTTGCGGTGCATGCATGTCTGGATCCAAGTCGCGGACCGAGCCCTCTTGCGGTGTTATGTAACCATAGGGCCCTTTGATATTCATGGCGTAAATTTATTTTCCGCGAATTTAAATAAATATTTTTGGAATTTAGGGCACGATCAAGGTTCCCTCATGTTTCTTGGCTTGTTCACCATTGGATTCAAAGTTTGGTCAATATTTATGCTAACATTAACAAATCAATTCCCTGTCTAATCTGACCAGTTTATTAATAAATCAAACCCGATTCATGTAATATATATGTCTTGTCTTTTACAATGGAATATGATCATAATTAAAACCAAGTTTGTGTTCGCGTCGATCTTCTCCTTATTTCTCACACCATACATTTGCTCTGTCCTTATTGCGCAAATAAAAGAAATGCCGACAAAATGAGACTCAAATTCACGTCAAAATGCATGTGGGGCCAAGCAAATGTTTTAGGCTCAACCACAACCCCAGAAGCCGATGCTCCTGTATTAGAGCCTTCGGGCGTATAAGTACATGCATAAGGCATACACATTTCTCTGTTTAGGGCAGTCCACAAATGGTCACCATGAGCTAGTTAGATTCATATGTGATCATGAAAGATTCTTTTTCGGATTAAGTTAGGTGTAAGGTTAAGTAGTTTCATACTTTATTTATTAAGCTTTAATCGGCGCAGTAGTTATTGTCACAAATCATGGCAAAGGGCCGGACATTAACCACCAGTCGCAGCGAAAGGTATTTAGGAAGGTTTGATTCGTATAACGGCCAAGATGCGTCGAATGATGCGGGCGAGCTGGGGGAAGACGAAGTCTGGTCTTCGGTGGATCATAACACTGACAACGGGGATGATCGCTCTCCCAGAAGAGAGTGGAACTCAGGCGCCTCCACGGACAGCAATGGGAATGAGACCTTCATGAGTATATACAGTAACCGCCGCCCACCTCCGCCAGTCTCCGGCCACCACCTGCACCGCCACGTCGGTGGTTTGTCACTGGCTTTTGATGACTCCAACACCCCGCCGGCTCCGAGGATCGTCCACCAGTTCCGCGGCCAAGACATGGAATCTCCACGTGGCCGCCACGTAGCAGCGTCAGCACCGGTGAACGTACCTGATTGGTCCAAGATATATCGGGCTGACTCAGTCGAGTCCCTGCATGAATTGGATGACGATTTCAACGACAATGATCTGGAGCTTGTTCCACCGCATGAATACCTGGCGCGTGAGTACAGACGCAGCCGGAAAGCTGCCGCGAATTCGGTTTTCGAAGGCGTTGGCCGAACCCTCAAAGGTCGGGACCTTAGTAGGGTTAGGGATGCAGTGTGGAGTCAGACTGGGTTCGACGGGTGACTAATATATGTCAAAATTTTGGGAATTATTTTCATCCAAATCAATATAAATGGTGTTGACTACCACCATCACATTTGATAATATATTATATATATTTCTGAAGCGTTGGTGCATTTTTTGCCTTGACCAAGTGAATTCATTTGTACGGCATAACAATGTTTTAGGTTAATTGTACGCTGCAACTATGATATCATATTCATATATATATATATATTTATATGTAGTATCTTCTTGTTTCTTGGTAAGTACCATATTAACTCCCTTGTAGATCTCTGTTGTGTTCAATGGATTATTATAATTTTGATAGGTGTCGACTATACAGATAGTAACAACTTCACTCACACAGATTTATGTGCTGTGAGTAATTAACATGATTCTAAATTGATAAATAAATTCAATCCAACTTAACTTGAATATAAAGTTGGAGCCAATCTAGCTATGGGACATAATAACTATAAACAAAAGAGTCTATATCAAAACACTATTACACAAACTTCTGGTAATATCCCTCTTCTACATGTGGATGAACCTCACATAATTTTGGCCCATCCACACATGAGAGGTGGAATTACTCTCAACATTGATCGCAACCGTTATAATTAAACACTTTGCACATTTGGCCGACAAACGAATGGGTTCATCATTACATGCAACATATATATTTTACCATATAACATTTGAATTGATTCTATGGGCTACCTTGTCACGCATGTAAACAAATAGAATCTTTAAAACTGAACTCTTCAAAAGCGTATAAAAATAGACGAGCGGCAATATCAGGGCCTAGTGTTCTCCCACATTGTTGGACCCATAATATTTGTCTACAAGGGGAAGTGGACAGTGCTTTGGTCAATGCCTCATTGGAAAACACTAGTTGGCATTTTCCCTCTGTGCAACAATTTCTGAAAAAAAGCAGACATTTTAAAATGCTCGATCCAATGGCTCGGCTAGTTGATCGGATTGGATTTCTAAAGATCAAATCATGTTAACAACTTTATATCGTGTGGTTATGGATGAGAGTGGTGGGGATAGCATCGCAAGTTGGGTGGAAAAAATTGGGGAAAAAGAATGGGCACAAACAACTTATTTTGTATTGACCTTTTTCAAGAAAAGGAAACGACTCCATTTATTGGGCTCACGAAGTGTTATGTGCCATTGGTTTCGACTTTTTCATGAACCCACTTCCAATTTTTTTGCTAAAAGACTTTTGGATTTTTCGTAGGACCACACTTTTTTAGGAATGATATACGAATGAGACCGAAAAACTATAATAAAATGAACGGTTGTTTTATATTGCAGCATGCATTGTGTGCATCTCACATTGTCGTCAAATAGTACCTGTCCTTGTATGTTTAAATAATCTATAAATTTTTATCTAGAATATAAATTAGTATTTTAAGGCAATTAGATTTCTTTATTGGAGATATTTATTTCGTTGTATTATTTGATTCATGGTGCAGATCCCAATAGTACATGTGGCGATAAATAAAGTTCTATCGTGGCATTGACTAATTGTTCCAGGTTCTGGTCAATAGGGCTCCATCTATTTTATGTGGTCATGAGAACTGAAAAAAAGTATCAAGCAAAGTTATCCCCGTCGTCGAGAAATTGGCAAGTACTCTTCGATTAAGAATATAAAAAGTGATGGGGTTATGGTTCAAACCATTGATCTTCTAGGCCCAGCCTCAGGCTAAGAATCAAGATAATTACCGGTAGTTGGGGGCCCAATGACCTGATAACAAATTGATCGGTGAGCCACAAAGAAATGAGCCCGCTCAAACAAGGCCCATAAATCATTCAACGCTCTCTATAAATAGGTAGCTCTACCTCAATTTTAAGGTACGTTCTCAATAAGCAACAATTGGTTCTTGAATCATTATAACGTTCGAGCAACCGCTGACTCTCGGCGCCTCTGACTTTGCTTTGTGATGCAGGTAACAACCCGCCAAATCCTTTATTGGAACTCTTGTAGGATCCCAACTTATTCGCTGAGTCGTTAAATCGACATATCCGGTTTTTAGGCAGCAGCAAAAGGAAAAACCCACTCTCGCATTTTTTGTAATTTTCGATGGTTTACCATTTATTGTGCATCCTCAGGCCTGAGACAATCCAAAGATCAGTAGTACTTCAGCAGCCCAAAGTTCTTATATGAGCCGAAAATAATTTTGGACCCATATTTCTATTTCTTGACCCGATTGGCAACTCTATCCCTCCACTGATATCACTATTTTCTTGAGAAACGCCCCACATATTGCGTCGTTATATAGTAATTAAATAAACCCGGAATAATTTCTATATTTTAAAATATATTTCATTCACAAATCTGATTCGTAAGTATAGCAACTTCGAGGCCCTAAATATAAGCCCGGGTATAAAGCATATTAAAGTCTAATGCTGCCAGTCGTGTAAAATGGTCGGGTTTCATCCATATTAGGGTGCTGTATGGGCTACCACAATATAATTTGGGTGAAAAATCAAATAATTTGAAATTGGCGGGGAAAGTTGGAATATAGAATGTATGTGTGTATCTCTACGATTAAACTTTTTACGATAACGTTTACTTGATGGATATGATAAATAATATATTGATTATTATATGTAGATAAATAATATGAATGTATAATCTTTGGTGTAACTATAAATTTATGGACGGTTTCTGTAGGTTATATTGTAATGACCAAAATACTCTTTTATCGTTAGGAACTTGAATAATTATATATATTATTTTTTGATCATTTATTAATAACCATTAATAATGATAAAATCAATACGGCTTATAAATCATTAGATAATAAAAATATAATTAATATGTGGATAAATTGTATATTAATAAGTATTATATATGATGCTCGGTATGATAATAAAAATAAAGACTATTTTGTAGATTAATATATGATGTTAGGTATCATTACTGTATCGCTCCAACACTAATTGCCATTGACATTATATTTTCTCAAATACAACCGGTGACTTTAAAGTAGTAGCACTACGAATATTTTTAAAAATCATACAAACATTTAGCGATGAGAAATTTTCTTATATCCGGCAGAACCCGCAATTAGTAATAATTTCTTTATGAAATTCTACGTGTTGGAATTCGAAAATTTGTAATCATTCAAGTTCAATATTCATATCGCACGAATTTGTATATAATTAAAATATTTAAAATAGACAAAAATTAGAGAAATTGGTATAATTTAATTTGGATTATGAAAATTCTATTTGTCACGGTGCATTTTCCCCTTTACAAAAGATCCATGCCACTAGTTGACATTCTTGGCTTTTTCAAGCACCTGATAATTTGATATACATGTTTTGATCAGAATAATTATAGTGCAAATACTTAACTTGAATCAATATAAAAAATTAACTGACAATAAGAGAGAGATCACTACCACAAAATTAAACTAGCTTACCTAAGAATCTTTCGCTATTAAACTTCAATTATATATAATATGTACTGTGATTATATATATATGTAGAATAAGAATCAAATCAAAGCGCATACTCTATTCTTTCCTTCTAAATTTCAGGGACCTTCAACACGATGTCCGTCGTAAACTATATGATTATGGGCTGGGATTCATCATGTTTCACTTACAGATTAAAAGCCAAAATTAGTAGACAACTTATATATGCTGCCATGATCATCTCCTTGCTAGATGTACTACTGTGTTTGTCGAAAGATTTGATATTGTCATTGTCATTATTCGTTAGAAATTGGAAGACTTTTAAATCAATTGGAAAATGTTTGGACCATTATAATTTGGAAGTTGCGGTCTTAATTATTGGTTTCCATTTTATTCCTTTCTTTGTACTTTTGTCTAACATTATTGTCATATTTGACATCGATAAACGTGTACACACACACTGACACACACGGATTTTATAATTATCTCAGGTCTATTTCTGATACCGTCTTGTTCAGTCTTGGTCTCTTATTTGTCTATTATTATAGCAAAATTTTAAAAAATACAGTGTGACAAGAAAAAATCGGATGTGCTAGGCATCATACCTTAGAAAATTGGTTTAATAAGATTTTAAAATACAATGGACTGTAATTCGATTTATGGTGAAGGTTATTGAGATTGAAGTGTTCAGGCGCAACTAACTTTAATAAAGAGATGGATGTGTTCGTGTTGAGTTACCTATCTGACTGGACCATATCTATTTATTTGGACTAAGACATGTGTTTCCACTTGCCTCATGTAATTAATTTATGTTTTTTTTAGAAAAATAAGGCTCCCGTATATATTTTTAAAAAACGTTTTTAGTATTTTTTAAATTAACAAAAACTTAAAATATGCGTTTGGATAAGACTTTTATAAATATTTTTGAAAAATATTTTTGAAACTAGTTTTGAAGTATATTTTTTGAAACACAGGTGAAAGATATTTATAATATTTTTAAAATACAAAATATAGGTAAACTTTATATAAATGATCAATTAAATTTTTTTATTAGATTAATTATTTGAATGTTATTTTAATATTATTTCTTAATAATAAATCAAATTTTAAATAAATTATCTAAACATTTTTTAATTTAAAAATATTTTTATAAAATAATCGTTCAAACGCATATTTACCTTTAGAAAAAACTTTCAAAATATTTTATAATATTTTTCTTAAAAATACTTTTATAAAAATATTTTTAAAAAACTTATCCAAACGAAATCTAAAAGACCGAGAAAACTATGAATTTTGCTTCATTGCATAGCTTCACCTTCCAATCATCGTATTGATCGTTTCGTTTTGAATTTGCCAACAATGACATTCATTTTTTAGCTTCTTTACTATAAAAAATTAAAGATAATATATAAGTCGCTATTGTGTAACTCAAGCACATTTGTGCAGCGGACGGTAGCTATTGACCTGATTATATATTATATGTCACGGTGTATAATTGAGTCGATATATACTGGTCTGATATTCGAATTTATCTAAACTCAAACATTTTGTAGTGGAATTATATGATAGACGACGACTTTATTGTGACTCGTGAGTTTTAATATTCATGTAGTATAACATAATTATATATTAATAATTGAGTTTTTTTTTTAAACTCTTTTCTCGAGTGGTTTGAGAACATGCTCGAACTCATGAAGCCTTGGTACGAACCGAAAACAAAATAAGAAACTATTAATCAAACCCGAGCACATATACTTTTGCTTAATTCGATTCAGTTTATAGCTCTATTGTTTTTTCCCCGATTTGCTAAATTTTACATTCAAGGTTAAAAATATTGTAAAATTTTGAAATGTTCGAATTGAATGTATTAATATATTACAAACATATATTTAAATAGAAAAAATGAGGATACTTGTGCATCATTTATACTTGATGCAGAATCTAATAGTCTTCTGAGAATATAAAAGTAATTAATTTTAAATGTGGACACTGAAACATTCTTTGTTTTATTTAAGAATACTTTATATTATGAAATTCCTCTCATAGTATTTTGAATGAATTAATTCATCATTGTAATATATGTTGTCTATTAATAATTTTTTGAAATTTAATTTAGATCAACAAACATTCAAAATATGAAATATTATAACGATTGGATTATAACATGCAAAATAACATTTTTTTTTACTGTTTATGAGTACTATACAGCTGGATATATCTGTACACAGAATGAATGTTTCATTCAGTACACAGTCTCATGTAGAACCAGCATGTCTGTAGGCATGGAGCAAGGTGATAAGGAGGAGATCACTCAACCAATTCTGACCTCGATCCGGGCGCCATCTTCCGCCGTCTCCCACTCCGGTTCCGATGTGGAAAAGCTGCTGTCTGACACCGATTCGCCACTCTTAAAGCGATATCGTGAGGCTACGTGGATCGAACTAAAGCTCCTTTTCAAACTCTCTGCACCCGCCGTACATGATGTATTTAGTCAACAACGCTATGTCTGTGTCCACTCGAATATTCTCCGGGCAACTCGGAAACTTGCAGTTCGCCGCCGCCTGCCTCGGCAACCAAGGAATTCAGTTATTCGCCTACGGCCTCCTGGTATGTATGAGCGTTTCAATTTATTATATTCCTGCAGGACGACATGTATTGAGTTAAATGTCGTGATTTTGCAGTTAGGAATGGGAAGCGCGGTGGAAACGCTCTGCGGCCAAGCCTTCGGTGCACGTCGGTACTATATGTTAGGAGTTTACCTTCAACGCGCCACCGTGGTATTGATGCTATTCAGCCTTCCCATCACTCTGGTGTACGTGTTTTCGAGGCCCCTCCTGCTGTTCATAGGCGAATCTGAACGTGTGTCCATGCTAGCGTCGTTGTTCGTTTACGGCCTGATCCCGCAGATATTCGCGTACGCTGTGAATTTTCCCATACAGAAATTCCTGCAAGCGCAGAGCATCGTCGGGCCAAGCGCTGTGATTTCACTGTCCACACTTTGCTTTCATGTATTGTTGAGTTGGATTGCTGTTTACAAGATTGGTATGGGATTACTGGGAGCATCGTTGGTGCTGAGTCTATCGTGGTGGATAATCGTGTCGGCTCAGTTTGTTTACATAGTGAAGAGCAAGAAATGCAAGGCAACATGGAGTGGTTTCAAGTGGGAGGCGTTCACTGGATTGT
Source organism: Dorcoceras hygrometricum (assembly GCA_001598015.1). Lineage (NCBI taxonomy): Eukaryota > Viridiplantae > Streptophyta > Magnoliopsida > Lamiales > Gesneriaceae > Dorcoceras > Dorcoceras hygrometricum. The sequence continues at coordinate 39,146 of KQ988996.1, forward strand.
GGGAGTTTGTCAAATTGTCCATGGCTTCTGCGGTGATGCTGTGCTTGGAGACTTGGTACTTTCAGACTCTGGTATTAATTGCTGGATTGCTCGAAAACCCTGAGCTTGCTTTGGATGCACTTTCTGTATGGTAATTAAATAAGCAACAATCATATCGCTGTTTATGAATATATATATCATCCATGAAAATGCTCATTAGAAGTCGTATGCATATCCAAGGAGTTGGCAATCATTTATTCTCTTTTTTGCAGCATGTCAATAAATGGGCTGCTGTTTATGATTGCCATCGGATTCAATGCCGCTGCGAGGTTAGTTTTCCATCTATTTTCAGGATCGAAATCACATATAGTTTGTTTGTTCTTTTTAATAATTCAACCATGTGTCGCTGCAAATCATTGATTCGAGATTACTTTGGAATGAAGCGTGAGAGTAAGCAATGAGTTGGGAGCAGGGCATCCAAAGGCGGCATTTTTCTCTGTGGTGGTGGTGACTGCCGTCTGTTTGATCCTTGCGGTGGTGGAAGTGGTGGTCGTGTTGTCCCTCCGCCATGTCATTAGCTACATGTTCACTGGTGGGGAGACGGTGGCCGATGCGGTGGCGGACCTCTGTCCGTTCTTAGCCGTCACACTCGTGCTAAATGGTATACAACCCGTCTTATCAGGTGAACTATCTATTGGCCTCATTCAATTTTGTCCTTGTGTTTTTTATTGTCGTTTTCCTGCTGCTTCATATATCCGAGGATTGGCCGTCTGCACTCGTTTATTTCTCTCTGTTTGATTGTGTGGTTTGGTTAAAACTTTCTATAAAATTTCAAATATATAGCTTAATTGCACCAATATTTTTCTACTTCTACATATTTAAAAAAGTTGAGGCTTTTTTCTTGTTCATAATGGGTTCCACAACGAGCCACGATTTGACTCTAGTACGTGTGTCAACTTCACATATAATTAAAGACCATACCATACAAACTTTTGATTAACATCAATCATTTACGGATTATGCTTTCCTATATACAGACAACAGTGTAAGGGTATTTTTGAAAAATGTCTTGTTGAAGGTGTGGCGGTGGGGTGTGGATGGCAAGCCTTTGTGGCGTACGTAAATGTTGCGTGCTACTACTTGGTTGGAATTCCAATTGGATGTCTTCTGGGCTTTCGATTCAAACTCGGTGTTAAGGTACCCAATGTACGATATATGAGCAATATTCCATCTGAAAAAGATTTGAAACATTACATATTCTTGGCAGGGCATTTGGTCGGGGATGATTGGAGGAACAACATTGCAAACTTTGATCTTGCTGTGGGTAACATTTCGTGCCGACTGGGACAAAGAGGTGCGTTTTCTTTATTTCTGTTGCGAAGCTAATTTGGCTGTAAACTGGATGACTATGGGATAATTAGGTGGAGAAAGCGAGGGAGCGGTTGGACAAGTGGGAAGAGATTAAAGATCCACTGATCTCAAGGAGTCGAGGTCCGGTTGAACAAATCTATGGCGATGGTTAAAACAACTCTCCTCTCCAGCTTTGTGTTCAATGTGATTTTGGTTGGTTGGTTGGTTGTGGTCATTTCAAAAATAAAAATAAATCATAAAATATGCCTTCATATAATTTTACCATATCCATGTATTGAATTATTTCCAACAACAATCTTCACCAAACTAAAAAACAGTTAATTCCAAATAATTTAGTTAAAAACCTGGATGAAGCAAATTATTAAGAATGATTTTAGTGCAATATGTTCATGGCTCCCATGCAACTGGTTTGTATATATATTCTACCCAATGAAAATGGTAATCAATATAGCTAGCTAACATCAATCATGTGGGATATATATGATCACTTCATTTATCAATATAGTCTATAATTCAAATCATGAGGTGGGAGGATGCAGGATTTAGAACCGTGGACTTAAACCTTTTGGGGTGAAACTAAAATAAATTTATATCACATTAACAAAATGTGATTTTTTACGGGGAAATGATACTTGGGTCGAACGAGCCAGAACCTCCGGTAACCCTAGACTATTTTCTGTTACAAAACATAAACAAGCCATGTAAAGAAAATGCATTCTTGAAATTGCTGATCGATCACAATAGCTTTCATAGCAGTGGTGGGAGAGCATTAGTAGTTACTATTGGATCCTGTTTGCACTGAAGCCAAGACTTTAACGCACCAGCAATCTGCCTGTACAAATCAGTTTTAGCAGAAAACGAAGCAATGGAGAAACCCTTTCTCAGTTTCTTACCAATCTTGATCTTCAATCTGAAAATTCTCACTTTCAACCACGATGGCCTTCTCCTTGTATCAGCTTTCTGCAACGACTTATAAATCAAGAACTGCGCCCTTCGGTGCTTCATTTCATCAGGGTCCCCACTTTGGATCTTTGAGTAACCATTCTTTTTGTTCAAAAGAGCCATTTTTTTCTAGTTAGTTTATTGATCGAGAAGTATATATTTTCTCATTAACATTGCGCCACTTGACATGAACTAGGTGCAGTATTTATAGTGAAAAGATAAAGAGTCGTGGAGTGATGAAACATGGCATGCTCACTTCAACTATTGTTTGAAAACCTATAACATAAAATATACTGGTAAGTCAATCCTATATATATATATTATAATTATATTAGCTGGTCGATCAGCCAAACTAAACAGAATAAAATTTTAGTGGATTATGTTTATTTATGGCTCGATGTCATATTTGCTTAAAAAAAAATTTCATCTAAAAATATTTGATCGCTTAAAATCCTCATATTTTACTTTTTAGCTTATATAAATTTAAAGTATGCATTATAGATATTACAAATGTCTTCTTGCTCTCGGGATTAAAGAAGTGTCCACTGCTAGAAATAATAGAGTTCATACGTCATACTATTCTTGGGTAGTATTTATTTGAAAACTTGTTAGATGTTTTGTGGTAAACGTGGTATCAATAATGGGATAAAAGAATCTATAGTTCTTTTGAATTAAATATAAGTAATTATTTAAGCAAAAATATATAGTTCAATGCATATAAGGGGTGATGGGAGTGATTAGTCAGATGATGATGTAGCTGTATGTATCTGTCATAGTGATAAATTATTCAATAGGCCAAATGCAAAATGAAATCTTTTTTATAATTCCAAACATATCATATAACCTTCCAACTTCATATTTTATATTTATCTTCTCTCCTACAAGTTCAAAAATAAAAATTACTTTCTTTTCCATTATACGACAGATCCTCCAGTATATACTATGCTGATAGATATTGGTTCATGCCTGTATGATGACGTAAGGCAAGTGGGCAGCCTCTATATGAGATTGTAATCAATATATAAATAGCAAAAGCTAAGAGTCTGTGTTGGATGTTGCATCTAATCTAATGTTAGAGCCTACTCCATGATTAATCAAGCGACTCAATAATGGTAATTTAAGAAGTTATTGAAATGAGCCCTTGGAAGTCAAAAGTTGGTAGGGACCCGCATCTCCTACAATGTAACACCCTCGTTCTTAATTTCTTTTCATTTACTCAGCTTGGTCACGTGTTTGCATTTTGTAAATCCTTCTGTGCAGGACCTCCACCAGTAGACGATGTTTCAAAGAAATTATTTGATTACGTGTTCCTAAGTTGGGTAAGCATTGGCTAAGTGTTTGATTGGTTTTTAGAGAGCCCCTCCAGTCCATAGCATATGATATGACAAAGTTGTGCAAGAGGATACAGCTATCCAGAGAGCCCACTCCTTTACCACTAGATCAAGGATTCTTTAAAAGATATCTACTTCTGCTCTAACTTCGGTGTATCAGGAATCAGTACATGGATGCATGACCAAGAGTATTCCGCTAGCGAGCGAACTACATTTGGAACATACCCGTGACGATCCTTTCAAAGATATCTACTTCTGCTCTAAATTCGGTGTATCAGGAATCAGTACATGGATGCATGACCAAGAGTATTCCGCTAGCGAGCGAACTACATTTGGAACATACCCGTAAAAATGCTGGGAGAACAACACACAAAATGCACAACCGCAACATGCATGTTGAGCAACTCTTGTGAAAGAAACGCGAAAAGATTGCTGAAAGAAGATATTTCACCACATCGAAATTTACAACTAATGCAGACAGAAAAACTTCTCCAAGCACGAAATCTCGGAAATTAATCCAACAGTAATTTTTAGAACAAAATACAGGCATAAGAAACGAAAATTCCTGTCGCTAGCCATCATAACGTATCTCAATCTTCTTCCAGGCCATTTCTAATCTTCAATTCCACCAACTAAAACTTGAACCGTGGGAACCATCAAAAGTCTTATGCAACACTGTGTAATGGAGTGGTTGATCACTAGCGGATAGGGTGGTATTGAGCCGAAATTCTTTTGGGAGGAAGCTTCCGCAAAATGTACAAAACAAGAGCCGATGGTAGAATCTCGACAAGCTGTTTGGATAATCCACATTAGAACATGAAAATATTCAATACTCACGGGTTGGCCTACACCAAAAGACAGAAGCAATACCGTATAATAGATTAAATTTAGCACCGGATGGTACAGTACATCAAGTGATGCATCTGAATCAAATGCCGATAGCATAACCTGCAGTAGAAGGGTATAACCTCAGCCAGGAGTTACTTAGGCTACTTAAGAAAAATGAGACCCAGCAACAAATGTGGTCCAAGAAACTAGAGAAAAACTTACCACGAAGCATCTTATAAGAAAACAAGTGAAGCATATAGCTGTCACAGATCCAACCTGTAACAAGAAATGTCTTCAAAAACCAGCAAGAAGACAACAAATTCAAATGAAAGCAAGGATAAGCTATATCCTACAATGCAGTACAGCAGACAAGCTCTTGATGATGCAGAACACAAGAATGATGATGGCTGATATAGAAACAAAACGAAATGCCACAATACAGTTCCCTCCCTGTTCCTAAAAGTGATAAGTATGTTTTCCTTCAGTTTCAATATGTGAACCATCTGAAGGTCAGATACATTAAGCAAGTTTTCATTTTGAAAACGCCAGCAGACAAGCATCCACAGGATATATACAACTCCTACCAAATTAGAACTGGTATAGCTTGCATACAGCGGGAACTAGAATTTCCAGTACCATAAAGTTAAATAGATGTACATCCAGTTGGATTCACAAACCTCGTGTAGTTTCTTTCTTCTTCCTTTAGATTCAATGGGAAAGCGTCTGAGCATGATAAATAGCCTAAACAAAGAAGAAACAAATTCCGTGAGACGGAAAAAATGAAACCAAACTTAATCTTTGAAGAAATCAGTTGAAAGAAATAAATGTTGCTCTTATGCAGAAGTGGTAGATATGAAGAAAATCTGACTTACTTCCCACCATATATCAGAAAACCCAGAGCTGCTACAAAGGATACCACTGCAGAAATTAAAGGGGCAATCAACAACAGGTAGGTATCAATAAAATAGGGAACCAAGAGCCAGATCTGCCGCAAAACATATATAATAAAAAAGATGCCAAAGATATCAATAAAGTAGAATTGACCTGCAATAAATATCTTTCCAATGAATTCCGCAACAGGATTGTCATCTATCAAGAGGTATATCCAGATGCAAAACTGTTGTCAACACAGCCAATATTGATTTAGCCAAATCACACCGATGCAAATATGAGAACAAGTCAATCTGGTAAACAGATCACGGATGACAGCTCAACAGTGGAGATCCTCCAAGAAAACATTGTAATTACATCAATATAACCACCACCAGAAGTATTCTTAGGGACTTCAATGAATAGCTAGAACAGCTTCTACGCACTATGCCTTCCATAAATGAAAAGAAAAGAGATACCAGGTCCTAGACAATAGCCTACAAAGCTCAATAATGAAAGCTGAACTGGACAAAAGGAATGGAAAGGAGGACCTGAAACGTGAATGATATGAAAAAGACAGCTATGGCCGACATGTACAAGATGCATAGGAGAAGCTACTATTTGCAAAAAATGTAATCAAGTAATCGCAGAGAATAAGCCAGAGCTGCAGCTCAAATGCACAAGCACACTAACCTGTATGAAGTAAATGGCACTATTGATAGAAATGTAGCTAATTCTCAGTTTATCTGTTGGCAAACTTCTAGCCTGTCAATTGCAAACATAATGTTTCTGTGAGTTTTCATGTCTCATAAAGGTGTTCGCAATTCAGGCATCTGAATTCACCAACAGTTCAATCAGGAGAGAAAATTATTCCAGCCAATTATTGACTGCACCACGGACAGTCATACACAAATCAATCATAACGTGTCAATAACTCTCTGTTATACCTGATGATATATCTCGGCCCAAAAGAGAGCAAGAAGTGTATATGTGGAAAAGAACAGCAAGCCAGGAAGATCCAACAGCACCAAAGTTAGTACCTGATTAAGTACAATATATATATCAGCAGATGAGAATAAACCCAGTAAACAACAAAATAGTCGTAAGTGCATGATTGAGGTGCTAAACTGGCTTAAAGAAACTTTGCATTTGACAATTATGCACCTTTCAACTGAATAAAAAGATTCCTACAGAAAGTGACAGTCACAGACACAAATGCAGTAGAAACAAATGAACTAATTTAGCATCAGTGCCTAGCAACTGTTGACGAAAGTAGTATACAATACAGCTTGAAATTTTTATAGTGCCAGCACACCAACTCGACCAGTAAAACAGAAAATTTACATGGGTTAACGGCAAAGAGAAAAAACGATGAGTGATACTAAACCAGGATGATTAACCCATTATGTAAACTAGATATTATTGATTTTTACGCTAAAAACCACTCTTTTCCATTCCAAATTCAGAAAGACTTCCATAGCTACAGTTTTTATTCAACATCTTAAGATTTGTATCTCCATAAACACACTGTGTAGCATATAGCTTAGAGAATATATAGCGAGTAAGAGTACAAAACATGAAACAAAATAGTAAATAGCATAATTAATAATTGGGAAGGTGAAAGTGACCTTAGGATGCAAAAGAAATACTTTCTTGTGGAATCCGAACATCACAGCACGTACTGCAATGGATGCAATGAGTGACATATTAATTAATCAAAAGAAAAGACATGTAGGAAAACATTTCAGCGACTCTTTCATACCTCCATTCACAATAAAGTTCATGAGGTGGAAAACCTTCTGAGTTGTCCAACCATACTCGGGCACCCTGAGCTCAATTCTTATCAATTGAATCTGGAGAAAAGACAATACACCAAGTTAAACAAAATGAATGAGCAACAAGACAACTTTTTTAAAAAAAACTGATCTTCAATCAACAAGACTTGATCTTTCCGTGAATCATGAACAAAAACTTATAAAAAAAAAACGATTTGATTCAATAGTTACAAACAGAGACCCAACACTTATTAAAAAAAACGTAGTGATCAACTCCGTCTCCAATTAAACCGACACTGTCAATAGACATACGAGAGCAACTGCAGCAACGAGAGCGTATGCAGCGCAGAGAGTAAAGAATATCCAGTCTTGCCACTCAACGGATTTATTGATCTCTTTCCACCAACTGGCAGACAGTCCTACTACTCCGGCATCAATGGCCGAAAAGCTCATTGACATTCTCATCGTTTCAGCTCAGCCTCCTTTTCCAGAAAAGTAAAAGAACAAAAAGTGATTGATTAGCTGAATTTAATACGCAATCGAATGAGGAGAGCAGATCGAATCGAAGAGGGGAGAGGAAACAAGAAGAACAGAGAGACGCGAAAGTTCTTACATTCAGCGATTAGGGATTTTGTCCCTATCACGACAAAACTAAATTATATTAAAATTGGGCCACGCCGATATTCGCTATTGGGAGAACTGTAAGTTCATTCCAGATTTCAGCTTCTCTCTAGTATCTATCCATTCAATTTTATTATATATAAAATAATATCATACAAGTTTATAAATGGTTTTTGATTTTTCAAAAATCATTATTTAAGTTTCAAACAAAAAGTTATTGATTGATTTATTCCAACCATTTCAAGTCATTATAATTTGCTGACTAGTATACTTGAAAATTGAAAGATGTGTTGGAATTTTTTTTTTAATTTTGAAAAAATATATGTATAAAGAATTCCTGAGGTTTTTTCTTATATATTATATAAACAGCAAAAAAGAAAATGTTTCCAATTAAAGACGTTTTCTTAGTTGTCCAACTGTATAATTATTCTTCGAACGACTTTTTTAAAATTTTCTAAAAATCTGTTTAAATATTTTTATAAAAACGGTTCATAATTATTTTTCAAAACGAAATCTTGTTTCTTTCTTAAATATAAATATATGTCTATATATATTTATTTTGTAAATTGTGATTTCGTTAAAATATTAATAATTACAATTTTAGATCGAAATAAAATATTTGAAACTCCAAGAGTTCGATGATTTGCATTGGAGATAACATAATTGATGTGATGTTATTGATATAATTAGATATAAGTTTGAGAGAATTTTGATGTAAAGGTATTATATTAAAAGAAAATTATATAAAGTTTCACAAGATACATTGCAAGAAAATGGTACTCCATTTTTCGTGATATATATATATCTATATATATGGGCGTCACTATCTGGTATATATATATGGGCGTCACAACATCAGATAATGTCATATCATAAGGTGTTCACGAGTACCCACACAGATGCTCACACAAAATGCTAATAGTATCAATTATATACATATGTCTTCGTTTGTAAGTTCGAGGGGAGTGAATGGTGTACGTGCATCTCTTATCTTGTAAACTACAAGTGTTGAATATTGAATAAAAGTTTGAAACTCACTGTATCCCCAACAAAAAATTGTAAGTTTTTACTTTTACTAATTTTATTATTATGTTATTAGCCTTAATGCGAGGATAATATTTAAGTGTTAAACTATGACATATTACTCAATGTTTATGATCATGGTTTAGTATTAACAGACATTCTCTTAATGCAAAAAGAAAACTTGGTCAATGTTGTGGTCAATTTGGTACTGATAATAAGATACTATCAAAAAATAATAATATAGAAAACAATAGAAAAAGAAAATTCTAAAAATAGATGTAGAAACGCATGGATGGGGATGCTAATATCCTTTATTACTCTTAGTATAGGTTTATATAGAACTATCAACTATGTATGCTTTCAACAGATATTCCAGGAATGAATTTCCTCACATCATTCCATATTATTCTCTACGCATATCCTGAACACACCTGGTAGATAATCCACCCCTTGATTTGGCATCCACTCCACCAGCTGAATTTCACATTTATTTTGCATTAACCTGTCCGAGAAATTCGATTCGAATTTGCAACGTGGGATCGCATCATTAATCTGCATGAAAGAGTAGGCGTTTCTATTATGCTTGGACACAATGTTTCCATTCAAAAATCAAGATCCTTATTTTATTCCAATCTGCGTACGTTTAATCATTTTATAATCGTAAATCAATATGTTTTGTTGGGCACCCCATTTGATCTTCAAGAGAAATGGATACAAGAATGCATGATTTGTGAAGTTTCTGTCTTGTTGAAAGGATTAATAAAGGCGAATACAATGAAGAAGAATCCATTAAAAACTTCCAAAAGCTATGTCAATGAAATTAAGGCATCACAGAAATATGATGGTGGGGAGGAATTATGCTCATTCGCCAGAAGTATTTCGATGAATACAGGTCAGAATCAGAAACACATGTAGTTTTGTCTCGTAGATTGTGATTTTGCTGAAATATTACATAATTCCCATCTCATCTGAAGATCAATTCTAACGTTTCTGAAATCGTGGTATGATTCTTTTCCAATATTTCGATCATATATGCAATATTTAGGTAATGGAAAACAAAGGATGATAGCTGAAGACATACTAAGGCATGGAAATGTGTTGAGAGCTCCGGATAAAGTATTCACCTTTCGCGAGCTGGCGATTGCTACAGAAAACTTCAGTCCCGAGCTTCTAGTTGGTGAAGGAGGCTTTGGACGAGTCTACAAGGGCCACATTAAGAATACCAATCAAGTATTACCACCTTTCTCTTTTACTTCTGGGTTTCAATATGCTTCAACTTTTAATTTTCAAGTCATAATTTCTTGTCAAGGTTGTTGCTGTGAAGCAGCTCGACAGAAATGGGGTTCAAGGAAACCGAGAATTCCTAGCTGAGGTCTTGACATTAAGCCTCGTTCACCACCCTAATCTGGTAAATTTGATTGGCTATTGCGCAGATGGCCGCCAAAGGATACTGGTGTATGAATACATGCAAAATGGATCTTTAGATGATCATCTTCATGGTAAATACCTCAACCTTTGATAATATTAACATTGAGAATTAGAATCTTGTCTAACGGGGTTTGATTTCTTGGTGGGTAAAGTTTACTACTTATCATGTTTTCAGACTTGCCACCAGACAAGAAGCCTCTGGACTGGTACACCAGAATGCAGATAGCTAAAGGTGCAGCACGGGGACTCGAGTACTTGCATGATACAGCAAACCCTTCGATAATATACCGGGATTTCAAGATTTCCAACATATTGTTGGACGAAATGTTCAATCCTAAACTGTCGGATTTTGGGCTTTCTAAGTTTGGTCCTAAAGGTGGAGAGGATCATGAATCCACTAGGGTGATGGAGACGTATGGGTACTGTGCACCAGAGTATGCTCAGACAGGTCACCTTACTACTAAATCTGATGTTTACAGTTTTGGGATTGTGTTTCTTCAGATTATTTCAGGGAGGAGAGCAGTAGATAACTCAAAACCAGCTGACGAGGAGAATCTAGTAGAGTGGGTTAGTTATATAACTTATTTTTCAAGCAAATTTCTTGAATTCATGTTTCCAGTTTTCAAGAGAACGACATTTTATCCTAAGCAATATTGAAACAATACGTTTTGAATCTTGAGTGTTACAGGCAAAGCCGCTTTTCAAGGATAGAAGCAACTTTAAATTGATGGTGGATCCATTGCTTGAAGGGAAGTATCCAGAAAAGGGTCTGAATCAAGCTCTTGCTATTGCAGCTATGTGCCTTCAAGAAGAAGCCAGCACACGACCCCTCATTTGTGATGTTGTCAATGCACTTGAATATTTAGCCATGGAAACAGATGAAGATATGAGTGCAACAGAGACGTAAATATAACCGACTAAAGAAAGTTTGTAGGACCTGTAGTAAGGACAGGATCAATATATTCTTGTTACATATTTGACACAATAGACTCTTGGCAAGCAAGGAAGAATTAGGATGATTTAGTATGAGAATTGTTAGAAGAGGGAATATATTTAGACAACAGCATGCATTTCAGTTCGGATATATTTATGTAAAGATAATTTAGCTATCATTTTCTTTTTAAACAAAATTTAATTTACTGTGTATCTGGATGACAAGAAATGGCCGTCCCTCCGCTTTTTGTTTTTGCCATTATTTTGTGCCTATGAGCTCTCGTAGGCAATCAAATTGTAAGTGATTTTTTTCTCAAGTTTTACCCGGTACCCATGTTTCCGTTAGCAGGAAAATCATCTTGACAAAATAAAGCCCGAAAGGTGTAACTCTATGTCACCAAACAATAAAAATAGGAAAAAGAAGAGACGTAAACTTTGCTCTGAAACGCTGCTTCGATTTCTTTTAGTCGGATAAAAGTTAAAATCTAGTAGACAGGTAGTTCAACAGACGAAACTAATGTAACAGATCTTTTACACAATGAAACAAGTAAGAATTGCTGAATGCAGATCAAACTTTGGAACAACTAAACGTACCAAGGCTGAAGTTAGGCATACCAAGAGTTGATCAACTCACTCAACACCTCTGCTGAAGCTGTGATTATAAACTGATTTTGCTGAAAGATGTCGCAAATACCTCCTTCAGTTCTTCTTTTACTTCATCACCAGCAAAAATAACCTGAATGGCCTTCCGTGCTAGCAGAAACATTTCCCTCCTTCCAAGACCTTGAAATCGAGAATTGAACAAAGAAAATCATCAAGGAGGTTAACACCATTAGCTGACAAAATTTTACTCTCATAAAAACATAAATCAACTAGAAAGAATGAACCTACCAAACGCAGATGCGGCAAGGCTGTACTCACTAGATAGACTGGTTGAAAAAACCCCGGCATCGTCCGTGCATAAAACTAATGGGTGGTTTGATTTATACAAATCAGCTGCAAGTATAACTATTCACATGTTGGACATTGAACTTTTTCGGTTGTCAGTTTTGGAAACTATTTAGTTCTTCTCAGGCTCACAACGGAAGTGCCGGCTGAAAGTCATCAGGTTCACTCCCGCAAATTGAAATCCATGCCGAAAAAAGTGTATCAATGCAGATTTAAGAATCTTACCGAAATGATGAACATCAACAGAAGCAATTGTTTCGGTTCTAATGTTGGACGTCAAACAAATCTCCACCTGTGAATCAGCAAAAACTAAACAAACGGTGCAATTGACAGTGACAGGCTATAAATGAATCGGCAGGAATTTCTGTGCACCAGTGATTGCATTTTAAGTTGAATTTAGTCATGGAATAGGGATCTACCGGGATCTTGAGCCTTTTTAATACTTTCCATGCCTCCTCTTCAAAACAACAAGCATGTCCGATTCTCCTCGGATGAAAATCTAGCATTGCAAGGATTTCCTTTTGATTGGGAACCTATAAGCACTAAGTAGCAAAGGACAATACTCAGAGTAATGCAAATGGCCATACCATGAGATGATAAATGACCAAGGAGCAAAAGTCAAATGCACCTCGCCGCAGTGAAGCGTGATTGGAAGCCCTTGCTTTTTTGCAAGCTCTAAAGCTGGTAAATATGTCGCCCTGGTACAAAATAAACTCTGAAACGTTAAAGCAATTATGAAAAAACACGTTATACATGACAATTGGTAGAATACCATTCACCAATTCCAGGATTGCCAGAAAGATCTATGCCCACTACTCCCAAGTTTTTCATCTCCAGTGCTAGTTCAACCTTAACAAGGTGAAGTGCTTTAAATTTCGGGTTTGAATTATTTACAACTTGAAGCATCTTCACTCATCAAAGTGTACAAACTTACAGTTTCCATAGCAGCTTTGGTAGTTTCGCGACGGTCAATACTGAGAAGAAGCCTTACATATATCTTTTTCCTTTCAGCTCTACTACAAACCGAAGGAGCACGAACAGATGTTTCCACATCAGAAAGATCAACCTCAACAGCAATGACAGATCTTATTCCCTCGAGAACTGCTTCCATGTATGAGCGCTTGCTCATGCCTTTGGAATCATTCCTCTGCAATTTCAAATGGAGGGGAAACAATCCTTGCTTACTAAAAATGTCAATCACAGACCAACTAGCTACACCAACTGGTAACGACAAATATATATACCTTTGGAGTTGTTCTCAGTTCCAAGTAAACAACATTATCAGCAGCAAAATCTTCAACGACCTAGATAAAAAGAAGATTAAATGAAAGTTTTGTGTATGAAAACTGAAAAACTCCACGAAAAGAGGTCCGCACCTCTTTGGTGATTCTTGTGACAGTTTTGTGATCAGTAGTAAGAATATGGATTAAATCAAACATCTTGAACACTTCATTGAGTGATCGATCATCTGAACTTACGTGGGTGGGAGCAAAATTAACCGCAAGTGATCAGAAAACCACACAACTGAGCATTGAGCAAACAGATGAAATGATAGCTGAACATTAACCGATGAGTACAATTCAAATACCATGATCATAAAAAGCTACTTACTTTTCAAAATAACATGCTCCACATGGGAGAAAACTATAGCGCCCTTCTCACTCAATTCTCCAGCAAGTTCCCTGCTCAAAAGATTTTACACAAAAGAATTGATAGGTGTATTCAATCTTGAGCTTTGAAGAGTTTTAATGAATTTTTTTAATTAAAGATTTTTGTAGAGTTATATATTTTTATAAACTTTAGTGGAATCCCATGGACATATAAAAAGAATCCTATAGTCTCCATTAGCCTTTTAAATGTAAAAAAGAAATATGTATATATTGTAGAAGGATAAAAAATCAAATATTGTGTTATGATTGGAAGGGACTAACAAATAAAATTAGACATTTGAAATTGCAAAATAATTGGAAATAAGAAAAGTAAAGAATGTAAAAGAGAAAAAAATGAAAAAAAAAGGAAAAATGGAAGAGTCTGCCGTAAATTATAATAATATGTATGTATATGCAGGGATGACAAAACGGGACGGGACGGGACGGGGGCGGGTTTGTCATTGTTATCCAGGTACCGAATTAATCGGAGATTTTTACCTCCATCCCCATGGAATCGTCGAGGACAGGGATCCCCTAATAATATACTAAATAATATGTATATATTATTTACTACTATATATTATTATTGTATCTTCTTCTAATATATCAAATATTATATATAACTAAATAACTTACTTATTAATAAATTATTATTGATGATTTAAAAATTTTTTAGTTACATAAGTAACGGAAAAGTTTGAAATTTTGTGATCGTTTCGTTAATAAATTTCTAAATTAAATTTCTTTGAAATTTTTAAATCATTGTGATCTATAAAAATAATTAAATATATCAATTGAATACACCCGTAAAACTCAGCATGCCCCCTTGTCCATAAATACACAAAACATCTAATCTAAAAGAAAAGGCATTTCTAATGCTCAAAGATAAGAAATAGTGCAGGCCACACAAAATTTTTATCAAGTGAATTCATGGTGAAAGAAAATGTGTAGATTAGTTAACATACAACAGAGTGGAGTCTCTGATGGAGCCATGTAGGTGAGCATGTAACTCAATTTTCGGCATCGACACGCACCACTCCATTTCTCCGCTCCACGATAATTTTTCTTGGACAAGTACTGAAGTACAACTGCGGGGACTTCTCGGTTTTAAAGATAATCTTTCCCCGTCTTCGCTGAAACCAGACGGACGAGCGCAGACAGTGACGGATTGGGCTTCAAATGATGGGCTTTACTAACATTATTGTGCCCATTCTATTGGACTTCGTTTACATTTTAGGAAAAAAAGCAATAAAGAAAGAATCCAATGGTAAAAATAAATAAATCCCAGGAAATAAGTACAGAAGTAAGCAGACGTGCCACAAAAGTACAGAGACGACTAATAATCGTGTCTAGATCAACGTGTCATATTCACTCTTTTAACTTAAATTTGACAAATCGTAAAATTTATATTGGATCATTCTTTGAGAAATCGCATGCTGTATTGTGGAATCCAACCATGTTTTAAACTTATACCATAATTTATATTCAATGGATTTCTACTGTATTATCATGACATGATGATATATAAATCCAACTAAATGTTCATATAAGTCGAGCGAAATGTTAAATGAAATATAGGCATTTTTTGTCGACCTTTTACTTCATTAATTTAGATCATAATCACAGCGTTTGTGTAAGAATAGAATTAGCGAGGTTCGTCTTTGAGATAAGTTAAGCTTTTAAATCATTGAAGCCATGAACTTTCATTATTAGCATATATGATTATTTAACCTTTCATTTTCAAGCACTAGATGCCAAGAGGAATCCAAGAGCAATTAATAGGGACCCTAAAAAGATTAGACTTAGCACATGTCTCTGAATCAGGGGCGGCCCATAGTGGAGGTTGTCATGGGCTTCAACTCTCGAATTCAATCTATGGCTATATATATATATATATATAAAACCTGCATAGTTAATAGAGTTGGGATTCAACCCAATTTAAATTTTATTTTACAGCCCCCCTCCTATAGCCCAGTTTCGCCCCTTCTCCGAATACGATATTATTGTCAGTATTTGAGGAGGCCACACTATATATTGTTTACTTTGGTAGTTCCTTTTATGCTTAATATTACATTAATTAGGAGAACAACCCTCGCCATGCTATTTCCATTATATAAAACTGTGGTATATTTGGATCACTGCACATACAAGCCTTATACAAGTCATGTTCATTTCAGGCGATCGGATCAGTGCTCGAATCCTTGCATCCATTCAAAGTTAATGCCACTCCTCCTTCTTAACTTTTTGTCTCCAACTAGGTATTTTTTGGGAATCCAGGAAACAGTTTGAAGATTTGTCACTTGGAACGATGAGCTCCTCGCCTAGCTTTAGACACTCACTTTTGTGATTTGATTAGTTACGTTCCCTCCCTGGCCTGATAGATTCTGATACCTTGCCTTGTAATGCTTGTAGAAGGTGATATATAAACGGGTCAGGCGAAATGGGCTCCTTGATTATAGACTGCCATCATTTTTTCCACTGCTGAAATATTTTTTTTTTTTTCTATCTTAAATGTTACATATCTGTAGTTTTAGAAGAAAAAATAATAATAATTAAAAAAAATTTGAAGGAAGGAGTGAAGGACCAATAAACGAAAGAGATCTCATGGCCTCTCTCAGCACATCTTAGCCTGGCTTGTGTCACCACAACCTATTTCAAAAATTTTTCGAGTTAGGAGAATTTTATGACTCTTATTAAAAACAATCCAAAATCTTTTATTGGACTACTTATACTATTTGGATAATTGTTTTTAGTCTATTATATATATTTTGCTGTAACACTTCTTTTCTTGCCACTCTTACCACCTTGGGCTTAGGTTACATATAAAACATTAACGTGCGACCAGAACCAAAATTCGAAAGAATATATAACTCATCATGATCATGATCAAGACAAAAACAAATAATTAAGAGTACACAAATACAAATAAAATCAAGGGAATCAAAAGCCAAGATTTCATGGTGTTGCTGCTATCAAATGCCTAAAGAATGTATCACTTCCAAAACGGACACGAAAACATAACAATTAATATACAAGCTCTAGTTGTTGGCTACATGATTTCCATTGGGCAGAGTCAATACCCGAACCATTTATCCTTAACCAAGGTGCGTTCTTGACTTCTTCCCTTTTTCATTCCCGCGCCGTTAGTTCATTTCAATGGTGATCCTAGCAACGTACAAGACAAAGAAAACTGATTTTAGATGATAGCTCCTATTAATCCAAGTCAAATGGGTACTACTGAAATTTTACTCACTACTTCAGTCTGCTAATCAACTGGCAGAAATTTACACGAGTTTTTGTGTCATGTGGCATCACGTAGTACAGCTTCTTTGATCCTCTCGACAGTGCACTTAATGAGGCTATTCACCGTGGCTACCGAGCCTAACGAAAGTTTTGCTGTCGGAACAGAATCGACTAATATCTGAAAGGCCACAGTCAGTAAAGATCCACCGGAGCCAACCTCCGGAGTTTCTCCAGTAGAATTATTTGGTCCATCAGGAAGTATAGCAAAACCAGATGGTAGAAGAGCTACATAGTCCGGATCGCCCCCGCTTAAGACAGCATTCATAGCCACAATATCGATTGGAGCATAGATAACATAAGATCCTGTCGAATCAGTGCAGCTCTCTTGTAGTATGAGCATATTGCTTTGGCTTGAATTTGCACTCTACAGTAAGATTGGCTTTTATAGTTCTTGACGTGAAATTATATCAGGGGTGAATATAGATATGGCTGTCAAATTTAGGGAACTCACATTGACACGTAGTAAAGAGACGGAGTTTGATGGATGACGGCCATTTGCTATATGCGCTATTTCTTGAACAAGGCCGCCGTTGGAGAGAATATCCCACTATAATAATCACAGGAAAAAAAAAAAACTACAGCATGATTAGCAATAATAATGAATGAAAATACTATTTAAAGTTGGAAACTTGGAGTTGACAAAATTACCATTCTAAATCACCCCAAATCGCAATGATATGAAGTCAATATATATTATTGTACCTCATTTCTTGTATTCTCGTCACGTAGAAAATTGAACACTCTTTTTGGTGGAAGTGGGAGCCAAAATGAAGTGGCAGCACTAAGCACAATACCAGGAGGCCTGCCTGGATCATCCATGGATTTTCGAGTCATGACTCGAACATCGTCAGCACCACTTCCAGATAAAGTTGTCCATGTGTGTGCAGTCGAAGCACCAACTCCTGTGCAGAAGCTCATCACCATTCTCTCAGCCAGCTTCAACATACCCTTTCTACCTTCCGGGGAAGAAATCACTGCAACACATAGGCACAATACATTTAAAAATTTAAAAGCCGTGGGTTCAAAACACCTTTATCCCCACGCTCCCCTTCTAAAAATTTTTGTGGCATGGATCGAACCATAATGCCTCATGGAATAAATATATGCGTACCACCACCATCTCCTGCTGAAGTAGTATTGGCCATAACACTTGCCAGTCGCTCGCACTGTCGGTCAAGTGTTGCAACCCAACGTGGGGCACCAAATGCAAGCCCGGAATTGACTAATGGTTTGTAGATGTTGTGAACCGCTCTATCGTCCACTTCGACATGTTCAACCCACATAACCTAGCAAATTGCAAATATGATACGTCTGAGAAGATAAACATTATTGTATTATGAACAAAATTTAAAATTTAAAATGGCCGTGTTCACTTCTACCTTTGAGTAACCATTAGGTAATTCTTGAATCAAACAACCAGATGGCCTCCTTCTGCATCTTGGTAAGGAAGTAGGTTGTAAATTGTCCAAAGAAACATCAACAACAGCCCAAAACTCGTCAGTATGGTGTTTGCAATATCTCGCAAAGAAGCTTTTGCGAGTTGGGACCAATGGAGAGGGGACTTGGAACTCAGCTGTCATCTGATATTAAACAAAACAATATCATAAGGATAGAGACTATATATAGAAGTTGAAGAACTAATATGACATCTTTAAATTAAAAACAAGTTCGTTATGATTAATTGACATATTATTATAACCAATCTCCTGACATACCACTTGTAAAGCTCCATCATAGTTGCCAGCCACACCAGTAGATAAGACTTCCAAAGTCATCGCTCTAGATACTATGCTTGAAAACATACTAGCCCATTGGTTCTGTAACAAAAATCAAATGTAACAATAGATCTTTTGTAGAAGGGCAAAAGCTCTAATCATTTGATGTTCCACCTACGCAAGAAATCTCACCGAATCCATTAGAATCTCCACCAGATTGGCATGATTCATAATCACGACAGTTGACTCGCGAGAAGCTTCGGATTTCAATCCCAAAGGCTTTGGACCAATTCCACATGGGAATGTCCGCATATACTCAGCCTCATTCAATCTGTCTGCAGAATTACCAGTGCTAGGAATCCATAAGGGCTCTCCTGCTTGTGCCATCCTTATCAATTCTTCCATTGCTGCAACAGCAAGCTCAATAATCGGCTTGTCCACATCCGTTGGGCCAGATACTGTCCTAAGAAGATCAGCAGCTCCATAAATGTCCCCTGTCATGCCAGCCTGAGGCCCAAAATTTCCCACTCCTAGATCAAGTGAATGAGATGCTCCCGGAGAAAGATGTGGATACGAGAGCATTGGTTTTCCAACGTACTTTGCAGCGATACCAGATATTCTATCGATCTAGAAACATATGAATATAATTCACATAAGGTTCAGAAGCTAGATCTCAAAAATTATTTCTTGATAATGGAATAAAAGAGTAAAACATTTCAAGTTTTTCCATTTTATATACCTCTTCCCTTAAGCGAGCATTTTCGATCCTCAGATGCTGCTCATCGAACGACATCTCGCCTATGGCAGCTGGACCTCCACAGTTTGGACATGTAGCATTGCCAACAGCTTCCTTGTACCGTATGTTCTCAGCACGAAGCTTCTCATTTTCATTTCTCAGCTGCGTGTTCTCATGGCGCTCGTGTTGAGACTGTAATCTCATTCACTCACAATTTTTAGAACATTCAACAAGAGAAACAAAGGCCATAAGGCATGGTCTGACATACCAGCAAGTGAAAAAATGATCAAGAAAGTCAATTCACCTTCATTTGTGTACGCTTGTTCTGAAACCAAAATTTAACTTGCAATGGCTCCAAATTCAACCGACGTCCAAGCTCCTTCCTCTGTTTATCATCGGGGTGAGGGCATTCCTTAAAAAACCTGTCAAAACATATGAGTAAAATAATGGATCAATATCGTGAAGAGAAAACTATCCTTACAATATATCGATGGTAAGTCACACTAGAACATTGTGCGTACGCTTCCATTTCCTGGATTTGAAGTTGCGTATGGCGGTGATATTGCTTCTTCTTGGGACGGGGATTTGGATCTTGGTCATCGCCAGAGGGGGCTTCCATTATTTCCGTCCCCGATTTGCTTTCATATTCATCATCCCTTATAAGATCCATCTCGTTTTCAAGAGGTTTATGCCCCATAGCCAGCAAGTGATGGTGGCTATCAAACATGTTTGGCTGAAACATCTCAAATATATATTTCGGTAATGGAGTCCGCCAAAAACTGAAGTCTCTAATCTGACATAGAAGTCGTAGTGAAATCAGAGATCTCTTTCCATCAGAAAAATAAATAATGGTAACAACACAAAAAATCTGTACGATATCTTCAAGCAATAAATGATGATATATATCAAGTCAACAGATGATCTCTTTCTTTATTCATCATAAAAGTTATTATATTCCATGAAAACAGCCATTTAAATACGAATGAATCACAGTGAGGGATAGGCATGGGGGTTAACAATGCACACACTGCTCAATCGAAAAAATAAGAAGAATAAATATAAACTTTGGTCACGCTCCTAGGAGGTGCGCCGAGTTTCACTGCCTTCAGAATAATTGCTTAAACATCTTGGATTGTGAATGTACGTCTTTTGTGAAAATAATTTTTTAAGTTTATGCTGAAAACTTTTGTTTGGGATTAATCAGATCTTTAAAAAATTCTACTGTAAAACCTGGAAAAATTAATGGCCAATTCTTGACAGAAACCGTACAACTTTCAAACATGGTATGGGACGGTTGCATTTGCATTTTTAATCCAAAACTTATTTGTAGCTATAACTTGTTGAAATTGAAATTGGAATTGAAATTAAAAATAAGGGTGTCCTTATTCAATTCAAGGTAACACATTGCTACAACTACTGTTATTATTATTACAAAAGATGCAGTTCATATAATTGTAAGAACACAAACCGCACCGACCTTACAAATTATTCAGTCGAATCATGCAGGTGATATTCTGGGCCATTAGCCATGGAAGTTGCACGTCTTCAACAAGAAACCCTAGAAGGCTTGCTGCTTGTTGATTAAGCTTTAAAAGCCAGTAAGATGAGTTTAAATAGATGCTTCCGGCTGTGCCTGGACCAAGAACAAATGAAATAGTCAATGTGACCACAGAAGACTAACAATGGAATTCTGTTTTCCGGTATCCGGTTTCCGGTTTCCAAGGAAGACTTTACTTGCATATATCTTATTCTCTGTCCTAACGTGCCAAAAAAGAATACAAACAAAAAAAAAGGGAAACCAGGGGTTGACAACGTGAAACCGCCTTTTGACACAAGCTATATATATATATATATATATATATATATATATGCATAACGCCTACGAGATTCACTGGGAAGGATCTCTCTCCGCAAGAAGAGAAAACGATGGCAAAAAAAAAAGACAGCACAAGAAAAGCGAAAGACAACAAATGAATTTTATCAATCTTGGAACTTGACACTCAAAATGATGCATGCGAGATCACGTAGAAAAGCAATAAAATAAAAAACTAAATAAGACTTACAGCTACTGTAAACCATCCATTGAAGAATTAGGGTTAACCAGAAGAGTGAAAGTCGACGAGATCTGGTTTTAAGGCTGAAACACCATTAACTTTTGTTTCTCCCTTGTTCGCTTTTCCCAGGAATGTGAATAAAAAGATTGTTTTTTTCTGAGGTTTACTCCACACGGTGCCTTTCTTGTGAATGGAATTTAAGACGGAACTGTGGGGACTAGGTTTGAAAGAGAAATTAAAAAGAATTAAGCCATAACTTTAAAAATCCGGAAGAGGAATGCGAACAGGTGGAGAGGATGTGGTAGCGGAGGAGTTATTGCAGAGCGTGTAGAGATGATGCCACAGCATTAATGGCTGTGTTTGTGGGGAGAGAGCCCACTCTTACATATATAATTATATATATCGCACTTCAACATGTAGAAGGCCCTTTCAGGTTGGTATCCCATGTTTAGATTTGCTCACTCAAAATAAAAACTAATGACTGAAAATGTTTTATACTTTTGTAATCATATTTCATAGATAGAATTTTTGTGATTTATATATTTTTGGTGTTTTGTGTGTACATGTGTGTGCATGTATACGCTAATTTATATGAGTATGGATTCAAAGCACCAGCAAGAATTGTTTCTATCAGTGAAGTGTATTCAATGCATATATCTTTAATGATACGATAGTCATTTCCATTTTTCTTTTTTCTTCTAATGATATCTATTTGTATTAAATACACATAGCCTCGTTAACCATTCATAATCTCCCTAGTATACGAGCAATAAATCCTGAGCTCCGAAGTAATGTGAGATTGCAATAGAAGAGAAGAACTAGAAGGGATTTTGTAGGGGTGCTAGGATAAAAGGAAATTATTTAAAACGTTATTTAACAAACAAAATTCGTGATTAGTATTCCACAGTGTGATGCACCAACTATATCTGAAATAAGTTATTCGAAAACAATTCAACATATACTTTTATTTATTGTCGTCTCATACGGAGCAATTATGAGAATTTTATGTTGTAATTTAGTCAAAATAGTTTAGATTGCTCATATTTCTTTCCTATTTTTTCTTTTTTCTAGATGTATCTTTATGCAATCTTAATATATTTTAACTTCGGTATATATGTAGTTTCATTAGGTTTAAACTAATCAAATTATTGTTCATATTTTTTTTAAAAAAATTTAAATAAATTGTCATTATCTGATTGGATTACTAAAATTTTCCAACATCATTGCATGAAATTGGTTGAGTTATTAAAACAGTCAAATTTGTATTCCGCAATAAAATTATATTATGTTCACTCATTTTGTTAAATGTTAGCCTATTAATGAGCTAATCACTTATATATGTCAGAGGTCACTTGGCTAATACATGTTTTAAATCGAGTGATATGCGTCGTCGTCTTTTGCTGCTTATTTATATGTAGTTTTAGTCATTGGTGGTTGTGTCGCCCCGAAACCGAGACTCATGACATCGACAATATTAAACAATTATAAAATTATAAAACATTAAGCCATCATAGCATAGCTCAAACCAGTCTATTACATATCCAATTCTGCGTCGCTAAATGTGAATCTGCGTCGCTAAATCCGATTCTGCGTCGCTAAATCGCCAACTGCTGAATTTGCGTCGCTAAATTGCCGACTGCTGAATTTGCGTCGCTAAATGTGAATCTGCGTCGCTAAATCCGATTCTGCGTCGCTAAATCGCCAACTGCTGAATTTGCGTCGCTAAATTGCCGACTGCTGAATTTGCGTCGCTAAATGTGAATCTGCGTCACTAAATCGCCAACTGCTGAATTTGCGTCGCTAAATTGCCGACTGCTGAATTTGCGTCGCTAAATGTGAATCTGCGTCACTAAATCGCCAACTGCTGAATTTGCGTCGCTAAATGGCCAACTGCTGAATTTGCGTCGTTAAATGGCCAACTGCTGAACTTTCTGTTGGTCAAAGCTGGTTTGACCGTCCAGCAGCTGGTTTGACTGCTGACTGTACTGCTGACTGCTGATTGTGCTGCTGACTGCTGACTGTGCAGAAGCTGGTTTGACCAACCAAAATCTGAGTTGACCGACCCAAAAGCTGATTTTTCGACCAGCAGCTGGTTTTCGACCACCTACTGATTTTCGACCAGCAGCTAATTTTTTTTTTTTTTGCTCTATTTTATGGAGCTGAATTTTCGGGTTTTCACAGGTTGTGTTTTTTATCTTTATAATTATTTAAATAAGTAATTGAGTTATTAAAGCAATTTAAATATTTTTTTGGTTCTAAAAGTTAAATTTAATATGATTTTTCATTTAATATTTAAAAATAATGATAAAGTGGCATAATTAACATTAAAGTGTTCTGCTATTATAATTTGTATGTGAATCTGTTTTTAAGATTAACGGATATTAAAATTAAATTTATTTTAATTTTAGTTTTTAAGTGAGTCTATATATATATATATATATTTGGGTATACATATTTAATATGCTGTTTCGTATTAATGCATTGTCTACATACTTATATTTACTATGAACTTTCCTATACTATTCATAGAAACAAAGTTTAGGCAAAAAAAATGATAGGATTATCCTATGTTTTATATAATGGAGGACCCGTATCTCTACACATTACGTTGGATGACATAATACAATTTTATATTAAGAGCTTGTCTTACTATTGGACATTGATTAGGAATTGATATCATTACTCTTGGTCCTTGCTAACTCGGTTGTATAGTTGCATGAACTCTGAAGTCACTTTCGACAAATATATAACTTAAAGACTTAGTTGCCTAATAATTGAACTGTAATTATTTTAGCCCCACGTTGTTTTGTCTGCGTTTCACCGTACTTACATGTCTTAATGATGTATTGAAATGAAACTTTTCATTCCTTTACATAGAAGGGAGTAGTCTCACCCATGGTAAATGCTACCCTTATACATAGTATCCTCACCCTCATAGTCTCACAGAATTTAGTAAATTTCAGATAGTGTCCTCACTTTCATATGAGAAAAATCTACGTGCATAAATCATTAATCATTATTCGACATTTTGGGTTGTATCATGTGGCTAGGTGAGGTGACTAATGTCTGATTTCGAACCATAAGAACATTCTTGTTTAATGTACTTGTATTTTCTTTTTCTTATATGCTAACCCGCAGTAGTTAGGACAAGGAAAAGGCCTTGGAACACGATTATGCTTGATTGTTGCCCAACCTACAGCTTTTTTCTGTCCTGTTCGCGAAAGGACAAGACGTGATTCCGGAGGAAGAAGCGGTCGCATGTGTTGCACGGGATTACAGAGTCGTTGCAGTAAGCTGAGTAAGAAACACTACACCGGGCCTGTCTGGTTTTTGGTCGGGTTATGTTATACAAATGCCAGCTTGCAATTGCAGTTGTTGTGGATTGCCTGATCAGGCTGAGGTCTATACACCCGAAGCAGAAAAACTGACAGTGATTTGGTTTCAGTCATTATTTGCAGCAAGCTACCATTTCTACAGCAACTTGGTATATTTCCAACATCTTTGTCATTGTCTCTGTCTTGGGGAAGATCACCGATGATGGGCTTCTTCACACAGCTCATAACTTCAGAAAATCCATATCTTGATAGTATTGTCCTGCATCACCATAGATAGTTGTCCTTCTTACCGGTATACGCCCCTCATTGGGTATATGAACTCTCCTTTCGTCCACAGATCCACTCCCATGTTAATTTCTAGTGATCTAGCAGCCCCAATCGATTTGTTTTGTCGATTGTCACCTTACCAAGATAATTATTACCATAGCCTTGCGACACATTGTAAGAGATCGAGCGCTTGCCTTTTTGACGTGGTAAGTACTTGGTTGTGTTTTTTATCTTGAACTTTGGATCCCACACACAGCAAACTAGTATAGTGGTTGCTGTTAAGTTAGAGAACAGGTTTAGAAGACAAAATGTCACGCCCCGAGACCGGGCCTGGACGTGAACACCGGCGATGTTTAATAATTATTCATTACAAAACATCAAGCCTCATAGTGCAGCTCAAAACCAGTCTATTACATAATCAAAATGATCGTCTTTACAACTGAAAATCGGAGAAATTGAATAACAGAGTGCGGAAGCGAAAATTACATTAACAAATAAAGCGGAGTCTTCACCAGCCCCGAAACAGATCTTGTTCCTCTTCTTCAACATGTTCTTCATTCTTATCTGGGTGGAGAAGTAAGGGGTGAGTGTTTGGGGAAACACTCAGCAAGTGGGGGATACCATTCGAGCATACAAAATATACATATACATATACTGAATAACAGATTTCAGAACAGAGCTTAGACAGAACAGAGCATGTCAGAACTTAACAGAGCATGTCAGAACTTAACAGAGCATGTCAGAACTTAACAGAGCATGTCAGAACTTAACAGAGCATGTCAGAACTTAACAGAGCATGTCAGAACTTAACAGAGCATGTCAGAACTTAACAGAGCATGTCAGAACTTAACAGAGCATGTCAGAACTTAACAGAGCATGTCAGAACTTAACAGAGCATGTCAGAACTTAACAGAGCATGTCAGAACTTAACAGAGCATAGCATAGCATAACAGAGCATAGCATGACAGATAACATAACAGAGCATAGCCTGACAGATAGCACTGATGATTACTTCGTGTCTATGGTTTACTGATCAGTCCCTAAGTTTTACTCCTCTAAGGGGTCGAGGCCATTAGTTACACCAAGTAACCCAGAAATGCGGAATATTCCATAGACCCATATAACGACAGAATCGTGTCTATGGTTTAAACTCTCGGATTAAGCTCAAGGTTGGTTTGCTTGTTCACAAAAGGAGAAAAAGAAATTGTGAACGGGAAATATTGGATTTGTAAGCCATTTGAATCCATATCGGGTCGGTGAATTGAAGCTATAGTTTTATCGCAAATGGTCGATACAATAGAATTGAAAAGGTATTTAGATAAAATCTAACCTTTGGATCAAGATGAAATTTGAACACCATATTCAAGACGTAAAGAAGTAACATCTGAACGGTGGAGATTGGAAACGGAGGTCGTTTGAAATCAGTTTAGGATGATAAACAGAAGCTGCAGTTTCCTCACATGTAATCTGTGCAGCATTCTTGCGAATTTGATTTACGGAAATTTAACCGTTGGATCAGAATGAAATCCTTACCTAGTATTCAAAACATAGGGACGAAGATTCTGGACGGTGGAGATCGGATTCGAAGAAACGGAGCAGTGGCAATAGGTTCCGGACAATAGGCCTTCAGATTGTTGATGGAATGCTCAAAACTTCAACCTATTGCTTTTGAAATGGGACAGCCTCTTGCACGATTTTTGAGAGGATTTGTTGATGTTTGCAGAGTGAATTCTTCATCTTTGAGGGGTGTATATATAGGAGAGGTTGGGGAACTTGAAGGGTCACCTCTTGATGACCATTAAACACAACTTTATGGCCCTTAAACACCACTTTATGGCCATTATTATGTATTATACATAATGGCTACTTATGGTGTGCCTTCAATTGGCTTTTAATTCTCCTAAATCGACAGTTATAATCGTGAAATCTGACCTGTAAGCGACTGCTGAAGTTCGTGAGCAAGAATCTGGATTTTCGACGTGAAGTCTGAGTTTCGTGGAGAAATCTGGATTATGAAGTTTCGTGGAGACGATGAAGTCTGTGTCGGGGATTTTCGTGTAGAAACTGTTGGAATTCGCGAGCTAAAATCTGAATTTTCGCACCAGTCGACTGGTTACGCAAAATACCACAAAACGCGAGTATCGCTACCAGCAGCTGGTTTTTCCTGCGTCTGGTTTTCCTGCGACTGGATATGCAAGACACTGTAGCCTGCGACTGGGTACACTGTAGCTTGCGACTGGATTCTTTGTCGACTGGTTGCAACTCTCTGTA
>KQ988996.1:97530-117022 GCA_001598015.1 Dorcoceras hygrometricum
TTCTTGTGCGTAACAGTAATTAACACGTGGCATTCTCTTATTGATCCATCTATTCGCGCGTTCGTTTTCAGCTTAAATCAACAATAACGCTTCAACTGAATTTCAAAACTCCACCAGTCGCGAGCTACAGTAACCTGCTGCTGATTTTATCAAATCGCCTCGCCTACACGTGCATCTCTTATTGATCCATCATTCGCGCGTACGTTTTCAGCTTAAATCAACAATAACGCTTCAACTGAATTTCAAAACTCACCAGTCGCGAGCTACAGTAACCTGCTGCTGATTTTATCAAATCGCCTCGTCTGGTTACTTTGACTGGTTCTCACACTTCGCGATTTAATCAATACACAGTTCTTGAGTCCTCCAACATTTCCAGAAGAAATCCGAGCTCATAATCAAGCTTTATCAAATTCTTGAATGTCGAAATTACTCCCCTAATCCACTGCTTAATGATTCTGGGCATTACATCAACACTTCTGATTTGAATTTTGAGTCCAACATCTTTCCATATCAAGATATCTCGACCACCAACACCTCTGACATGAATTTTGTTCCTACTTCATCACCACAAATAACTCCGCATATTCCTGTAAACTTTCAGCAACGATCTCGTGCCAACAGGGCTCTACATGCTCCTGCTCATCTTCAAGATTACTACTGCTACTCAACTACTGCCCCCTGTTCTATACCTACTGCTCACCCTATACAGCCTCTTCTCAATTACTCCAAGCTTTTAGCCTCACATCGTGCTTTTATCCACAGCGTTTCCTCAATCACAGAACCCACTACATTCTCCCAAGCCGCATCTCTTCCAGAATGGAGACAAGCCATGGCTGAAGAACTTAAGGCTCTTGAACTCAATCATACATGGTCCATTGTCTCTCTTCCTTCAGGGAAATCTGTTGTTGGATGTCGCTGGGTGTATAAAGTGAAATTTGCTGTGGATGGTAGTCTTCAGAGGTATAAAGCTCGTCTGGTTGCCAAAGGGTACACCCAGCAAGAAGGTCTTGATTATTTGGAAACTTTCTCCCCTGTTGCCAAATTGGTGACTGTGCGCACGGTGCTGGCTCTTGCAGCTGCACGGGGTTGGTTTTTAATACAGCTTGATGTGAACAATGCGTTTCTCCACGGTGATCTGACAGAGGAAGTTTACATGACACTGCCTCCTGGTTTTTGCAGTGAGGGGGAGCCTTTACCTCCACGGGCTGTTTGTAGGCTTCACAAGTCCATTACGGTTTGAAACAAGCCTCACGACAGTTGTTCGCAAAATTTGCATCAACACTGCTAAGCATTGGTTTCACCCAGTCACATGCCGATAATTCGTTGTTCATTAAGAACTGTAACAACACCTTCTTGGCTCTGGTAGTGTATGTAGATGACATCGTAATTGCAACGAATGATCAAACAGCAGCATCTGAATTAAAGGATTTCCTCAACAGTAAATTCAAGTTGAAGGACTTGGGGAATCTAAAATACTTCTTGGGAATTGAGGTGGCGCGATCAACACGAGGCGTGTCCATATGCCAAAGAAATTATGCAATGAACCTACTCACGGAAGCAGGACTTCTAGGATGTAAACCACGCACCACTCCGATGGAAGCAAACATTAAACTCATGCAGGATAGTGGAGAAGTGCTATATGATCCTTTGTCCTATAGAAGACTCATTGGAAGACTACTGTATTTGACTATCACAAGACCTGATATTGCCTTTGCTGTGAATAAACTCAGCCAATATGTCTCAATGCCACGGGTTCCTCATATGGAAGCTGCATTAAATGTGCTCAAATATGTAAAGGGAACCGTTGGGCAGGGGCTGTTCTACAGCTCTAGTTCTGATATGAAACTTAGAGCATTTTCAGATGCAGATTGGGGAGCATGCCTTGATACCAGACAATCTGTTACTGGCTATTGTGTCTTTCTTGGAGAATCCTTAATATCCTGGAGGGCCAAGAAACAACAGACGGTCTCTAGATCATCTGCAGAAGCGGAGTATCGATCGATGGCAGCTTCAACTTGTGAGATACTGTGGATTAATCAGCTCCTTACAGATCTTGGGAACACGAGCAATGGGCCGACAACCTTATTCTGTGACAGTCAAGCAGCAGTACATATAGCGTCAAATCCAGTATTCCATTAAAGGACTAAGCATATTGACATTGACTGCCATATTGTGCGAGAAAAGGTCCAACAGGGTATTGTGAAGCTAATGCATGTATCTTCGGCAAATCAGCTGGCAGACCTTTTTACTAAACCACTGCTTCCATCCCGATTCCATGATCTGTTGAAGAAGATGGGAGTGTACAACATTCACGACTAGTCGTGAGGGGGAGTGTTGGAAGTAACATATCAGCAGAATAAATAGAGCACAACGACTTGCACACGTGGAGTCCAGTTAGGAAGAATCTAGACACCTGTCACTGCCAACTAGTCTCTATAAATAAGAGCAAATTTGTATTTCCCGTTAACTCACTTGTATTCATACTGATATGAAATAAAGAGCAGTTTCTTTCACTCTCATGAGCTTCGTTACTCTTCAATGGAGAAACTCTCTGTTGAAGCTTGCTAATTTCTAATAGTAACCATCATTTACAAGCTAGATAGTATGGCATTGGATCTGAATTTGGCTCAAAGTCTTCGATCGAATTTTTCAAATCTGTCTGCGGACAGCCAGAAAGTGTAGTTCCATTGCCCACAGGAGCAGGGATCCATCTCAATATTGAAGAATAGCATTGCTAGCAGACACTAAAATCTCTCATTATTAAACCCAACAAATATTTTCCAGCCTTTGAGCTCGTCCATGGCCGCATTCAGTATCGTTGCCATGCACTTGAAAGGCCCTGTAATTGGTGCTTAATAATCCCACCAATTATTTCGCTCAAACTATCTCCCAAATCTCAGCACCAATTACAGGGCCTTTCTGCGAGAGAGAATTGTTGTGGTGCCCTTCACAGATCTCATAGTTCTGTATCATGTTTGTGTCGCTTCTTGAACTTCATCAGATCTTAAATCTTTATAAAAAGTCGCAATGTAAGATCATCGAAATCACTGATAGACAACATTAAATTTAGGACTAGGAATTTATAAGTAAAAGTTCATCAACAAAATGATTACATAAACAATTGCTTCTAGAATTCCTCGAATCGTTCAAATACAGTAACACCAGCTACCGTCAACTTTACACCGAGAGGAAAAGAAACCAAAAGGAAGAAAGAAATATGCAGCTTCCCAACTAGTCACATTTAAACATTAGATACAGATTCTTTTGGATTATATCTCCAGCCCCTCTGATCCCTTGTAGCTGCTGCACAGGTTGTTCCAAGAATAAAAAAAGGATGAGTTTCAAGAACTGTAAGGAGCATTTGACGTCGTAATTCTACTATGCCACTTCAATGTTAGCTGGTTGTGAACTGCCTTCAACAAATTTGGATTTTGATTTTGCTACTCGTGATGACCTTGATGACAAAGAAGAATTAGACTTAGGTGAAGAAGTTGACTTAGATTTCTTCCTCTTCTGCTTTTTCTTTATGCAAGAAACATTCATGTCGGATCCTGATTGTTGCATGGATTCTCCATAATCTGTTCATAAAAAAGAACATCATGAATAAGAAGCAGCTAAGAACCTTCATCACCTTTTCATCGTCTCAAAACTTCTGTTAAAGCAACATGAGAAAACAACAATTAGAGAAACAACCGGTTGTTCACATTTTATTCATTCATGAAGTAGCAATAGGTTTCGATCCAGCGACTAATCCATCCACTGTAAAGCTGTCAAAGAATTCCTGAGACAAGGATATTTAAACATATACTTCGGATATCCAAGCAGAGCTACGGTTGCAAAAATGCATTGATTCGATTGATAGTATGTTTAAATCTACACCCTGTGATACAGATTCCCAGTGCTCTAGGAAACCAGTTCATGGTGCAGCTGCAAGCCTACCAGTTACAGCAACCAGATTTATTGAAGTTCCTTTCATTGGATGCATCCTACCATTAACTCAATCGTCAACAAAAATGAGCCAAACTTTCCCCCGACACATGTCTACCAATCTTATTGATGTTACCTCTCATAGAGATCATTAGAGAAATACAACAACATGAAGGGCTTTTTTTGGGTATATTTTCAGAATGATGCACGCCAACTTCTGCAACTTATAGGGTAATAGAAACTAAAAGCCATACCATGAAGCTCTGCGAGAGAGTTATAGAAAGAAGACTAAGAAAAAAGACCAATGTGACAGAGAAACAATTTGGATTCATGTGGGAGATCGACGATGGAGGCGATATATCTTCTTACATAGTTGATTGAAAAGTATCGGGAAAAAAAACAAGATCTACGTATGGTGTGCACTGACCTAGAAAAAGTTTATGGCCGAGTACCATGAGAAATTGTGGAGAATTTCAGAGAAGAAAGGTGTTAAAGCATCATATATTGAAGCTATTAAAGATACGTACAAGGATGCAATGACGAGTGTGAAGCTCCAATTGGGTTAACCTAGGAGTTCCCTAAAAAGATGGATTTGCATCAGGGATTCGCTCTAAGCCTCATGTTTTTACACTAATCATGGACAAACTAACTGGTCACACCCTAGATGCATTACCTTAATCGTATGTTTTTGCAGGTGACATTGTATTGACAGATGGAACAAGAGACGGGATAAATACTAAGCTCGAATCTTGGCGAGAGAATTTAGAAGGTAAAGATTTTACACTTATTTGAGTGAAAAGCAAATATATGGTTTGAAAGTTCAGTGACGACGGAGAAAATCAAGCAATTGTTAGCTACGTGATGAGGAATACCAATAAGTGAGAACTTTAAACATCTAGGTTTGATTTTGCAGAATGATGGAGGCAAAGATAGAGATGTTTTACACAAAATACAAGCAGGGTGAATGAAACGGAGACGAGCACTAGGTATCCTTTGTGATCGTAAAGTACCTTTAAGGCTTAAAGGAAAATTTTATGGATTGGCGGGTAGACCCGCTATATAATACAGAGCTGAGTGTTGGTATAAACCAAATGCATGATCAAAAGATGAGAGTCGCTGAAATTAGGATATTAAGATGGATGTGTAATCATACGAGGATGGATAAGATAAGAATGACAATAAAGAGGAAAGTTAGGGTAGCACATATTGAGGAGAAATTCAGAGAGACGAGATCATGAAGCTATGAGATGTCATGAAAGCAGATAAAGAGTGGACGAGGGCGACCAAAAAACATGGTTTCAACAATAAATCATTTCAGGAATAGATGAAGGTTGAGATAAAGCACAATGACGAATAGTCCATATAGTTGATTCCCATGGTTGTTTTATACATAAGATATGCTATTACAATCATTAGACAAACCATCCTTTCTTGAATTCCTTTATCCGTCAACATCTATATGTCGTCCTAAACATCCAGTTGGATATGCATTGCTATGATCAGCTATGAATCTCTAAAGAAACTAAGAAAATGACACTTCAATTTAGAGAAAAAAACATTGGATTGAGATGCAAGAACCAACCATGGGACGACCACGGAGAGAGCGCAGAACCAGAATTACCAATAGATGTTGCCGTGAAATCTGCTGTGGTCCTAAATTCATTCATCTACAGTAACAAAAAACAAGATCGGATTCAGTAAGTGTTTAAAGAGCATTAAAGGACAGTACGTTACAAAATTAAACAAAAAAACTGGTGCAAAATAAACATACCCAACTGGGGGCACTTCCGGAAGGACCATCCCAACCGATGTGTGCCACATGCTTAACATCTGTTGGACTCCCAATCTCCATTTCACGCTCCTTTAGAACTACAATTTTGAATTTAGCCCAAAAATCAACAGAAGAAATTTCAAAAAACATGAATGAAATCGTACAAACAGAAAATCTGCCGAAATA
Source organism: Dorcoceras hygrometricum (assembly GCA_001598015.1). Lineage (NCBI taxonomy): Eukaryota > Viridiplantae > Streptophyta > Magnoliopsida > Lamiales > Gesneriaceae > Dorcoceras > Dorcoceras hygrometricum. The sequence goes on from KQ988996.1 coordinate 103,415, forward strand.
TTAGAAAAAGGGCAATTACCAAAGATTTGAGACAGAGTATATTTGAACCCTTTATAGATCCCTTTCATTTTTGTTCCCATTGCCGAAACTGTACAGGGCAATTCAACTCCAGCTACCTTTTCTCGGAAACACGAAGCACAATGTGGAAGAAAGCACCGGTAAATCGTGAAAAGGGTGTCGCTTCGCCTATAACAAGAGCAAAGGCATTATTCTACGATTAATATAATTCATTAAACAAGTCTCCGTCACAAAATTTCCAGTCTGAAAAGGTAAAAGAAAAGAATTTCGGCATCAAAGAAGGTGCATGGGTGATTTAACTTTCTGAAATTGAAACCCCATCTCACAAGAGAAGTATCTAAACAGCCATAGGCAATGTAAGTATACAATAACAAAACAAAATCAAAGATAATAAATGCGAATGAAATTGGACAAAACACAATCTTTTTGACATCCGCAATGGCAAATAGCTATAAATATCCATGAAATTATACAAATTTAATCCTTTTTGACATATGCATTCGCAATAGAAGCAACAATACCTTTTTCATGAGTACACAGTGAGAAAGAAAAGAAAAGAAAAAGAGTGAATAGAACCTTTTCAGTGAAGAACCTATATCACACAGAGACAATGGAGATTCAGAAATGAAGCTTCACCTCCAGTCCCCCTGCCTCAAACCCCCATATATCTTCAACTGCTGTTGGCTTCCACATGTTACAATAAGCAGGCATGCAGAACAAAACGGATCAAGGGTTCTTCAGTAACGGGATGAAGAAGCTAGATTCCAACCACCAACATCAAAAGAACATGTGGGTACGAAATCGGTAGCATAAGCTTTGGATGGTTGAAGATTTCGAGCAATTAAAGTCGTATGGCAATCCTCGAGGGTGTAATTCAACGGCACGGGGTGGCTTCGGGAATGTGTGTTGAGAGGAGGGAGGAAAAACAGAAGAAAGATTGAAATTTTGGATGCAAGAAGAAAAGGATGGACAACCAAGAAAATCTCCGAGACGAAGATGTAGCAGATTTGAAGGACAGGAGTAGACTAAAAAAAACGTATATTCACAAAAATTCAGCAGCTCTAAAAATTTTATGAGCTGAGGTTCCGGTCGGCGAGATTCGTTACAAATCAAAGCTCTAGATTTCATATGGGATAAGTCAGAAGTAGGACGCGACATCCATAGCTTTTACTTTTAGCTTTAAATATCCCCCATCAAATATTAGTTCAGACTTTATCAAGTTTTTTAGAACATATAGTGTCATTTCAAATAAAAAGAAATAAAAAGAAATAAGCACATAAATGAAAAAAGTGATAATTCTACAAATATAATCAACTTGATAATTTATGCATATGTCACCTCATTTTGATTTGGTCATACCCAATTCTCATTGGGACAATGGTACACTAGCAATATTAGGTACGTAACTCGAATGTCGAACTGGAAAGATAGATAGTACATTTGGAGTTAACAGTTTGGTTGCATAAGCAGTTTAAATGTACTTGACATGGACATATCACTTAGTTTATGCTCTCATAAAATCATTCATCGCATTAAGTGATTGACGATTTCAGAGTATTTTCCGAACTTGTGTACGCATTCAAATACAGTTCAGGAACCGATAAATCTGATAAAGCCCGGATCATATACTCTAGTGATCGGATACAGATCAAATCAAATCAGACAACAAATTATGGATTTTAAGTAAACTACCTTGTAAGGTCATTCTCCAACACGGTAACAAGTCCTCCATATTCTTATAATAACAAGGAATTTGCACTAACCACTACTTACAATTTTATTTTTCTATGCTCGATCACGACCTAACCTAAACATAGGTGTGCTCACTCCGGCACATCTGATGCCAATAGCTGCTTTCTTGGAGGCTCCCAAGTTGAGGTTCCAAATTCAAGAGAAATATCAAAATTTCATTTGTATAACTGAAAGGAGAAATTTTTTGTTGATATCAATGATTTTCGAAGTACAATAGGATGTATTTTAGTCTTGACCCTGGATAAGAAATCATCTCATCCAAATGCATTATCTATATACAAATTAAATGCACTATCCATAGCTGATAATCTTATCGAACAACAAGGCATTAACAATCAGAAAAAGACATAATTTTAATCATAAAAGGAAAATATTTGTGGAGCAGTAGTTCTTACATACATCGTTCATTCAATCCTATAATCGCTTCTCTCACATGATGGAGTTATTAGATGATTTATATATTCGAAAACTAACGTCCATTTTTTGCTCTTTAATACGCCATTATAAGTTAATAGTAATTTTACATAAAATTGGTGTATGTATTTGTGAATGTAAATCTATCAAGTTTTATTCTTCAATTATATTACATTGAGCAAATATAATTATTTGTTTTTGGGTGAACTTTGTGGAGATCCATTTTGTTCTTCCTAAATCTTTGAGCATGAGTTGTATGAATGCAAGTGGAGATTTTACCTTATAATAGTGAGGGATGGTGCCACGAGTACAATGGTGTGAATTGCTCGCAGACATTACCAAAATCATTCTTACTTTTATATTATTTAGAAATAATTTTGGAAAATTGCCAGTTGTGCAATCTGTCTCCAATATTCCAAACTATTGGAAATATTGTTGTAAGTTGCCACCACGTTTAGGCGAGTGGGTTTCCATATAAATTTTAATATTTGTGGATTTTTCTTAGGAATGCCTTTTTGCTAACAATCTAATCACTCGCACATTATTTTTCTTTACACTATGTTGTGTGTGATCTAAAATATATTTTTTTTACCTGTTTTTCAAATATATGTTGTGATATAAGTAATAGCATGCAAGTGCCAATTAAATTTGGGGCAAAATAATTTTGTCAAGACGTGGATATGAGATTATATTTATTTATGGGGATGACATCACACAAAATCATATACTTTTTTGGCTGAATATATGTTTATACAAATTCGTGGTAAGTAACAAATCACGAATGTACTCTCCAATTATTATATAATGACATCTGAATTATTTTTGAAGCATGTTATCGACAAAGTACCCTTGGTTATGTCATAGATGCACTTGGTACATCATAAGCAATATTATTTTAAAAAATATTTTTTGAGATTAAATTACGAGATGTAGTACATATTCGTTATATATTTTCAAAAGAATATTTTCTAAAATACATGAGCGAAATGACATGGTTACAAAAGTTTTTTTCTAAAATACATGAGCAGAAATAACATGGTTACAAAAGTTTATCCGTCACGTAAACGTCTGTTTTAGACAAATAAATCCCATACGAGCACTCCTTTGCTTTATTGTTTTTAAAATGAAACCATTGAAATTGAATTAAAATTTTCGTGATTCATCATTCAAAGTGAAGTAGACTACTGGATCCTTCCACATATCATAATCATATGGTTATTTAAACTTAAAAAATGTTACATATCGGATTGTGATAGTTATTGGGCATGGGAAAGGATGAATCTAGGATAGCAAAACCAAAAACATATGACACATTTGGTTTTGTTTTGGAAAATGCATCATAAACAAATCCACCCCTATTTGTAGTCACCTAACTAACCTCAAGCTGAGGTGCTCGCCCTCCAAGCAGTTGGAGGCTAAATGCCGCCAAAAGACACGGACGGTAGCAAGCATGTGCCGACATTGATCAATCGGCAGCTAAACTTTAGCAGATATATCAGAAACCCATTGTGTCATCTTCTGCCCCTCAAATATCAAACGTGAGAATGGAACTTGAAAGATACAATGAAACATCACTTTGATTTGTCATCGAACACAGTACTAGTGATCAACAAACGCTCTTCACACCATCTCAACCTCTTCTTCCATACTCCAATTCGTGGTCTTTTGAGAGAATATTACTAAGCTAATGGGACTGGGTATCTCACACTGCTCTATGGGTACGGTAAGTAGTGAAAAGGGAATGGGAGTTAATATGTATCAATTGAAATTATGAAGAGGAGTGCCATGAATGCTTCCGTGACTCATTTGTTAAAGAAATGGAAGAGAAGTTTGTAGATAATACTCCAGACCAACATAATATTTTCTTTCCTCAACTCTGTTTATTAAACAATCATCTATTCATACCAGCAAACACATCCATTCGTTTAAAGCCTAGAAAAGGAATAGGAAGGGAAGAAGAAAAAAGCCCCTCAAAGCAAGGTAATTCAAGTAGAGTACTCGAGGTATGAGGCACAGTAAACAGTGAAACTCGATAAAGCTAGTAGGAGACAAATCAATGAATAATATGCAAAAAGAGATGCACCTACACTTCAGTTGGTATAAAAGGTTGCCATAGAAAACAACTACAAACATGATGCAAGACAGAGAGAACACATAGTACCACAGCCTGCACACTAACGTCCTTTTAGTAACTAACTCAACAATCAGATAACCAATCATGAACTGAACTTTGAGATGTGTCTTATAAGCCACAAGGACTCAGAAATCATAACAAGTAAATTAACACACAAATTAGCACGGCAAACAATACTGAACCAACTGAGAAATACTGCATTCAACTGTGAAAACACAACTGACTCTAAGCAAAAAGAAGAAAGAATTACTTCTCATGTTACTTGGGAAAATGATAATTAGAAAAATCAAATTCGTTGTTGGTATTATTCAAATGCTGGTCAGAACACTCTTTGCGGACTTACAATATTGAGATAAAGTAATTTAACAGAACCAATGTCTTTTTATCAAAATAGTCAACCATTGATTTCATGATACTCTATCGAATTGAACTAAGATGTCAATCAAGGAAATTGAAACTCATCAAGTATATGGTGTATGATAGTGATTGTGAGTGTAGAATCTAAAAGTGATGATTAGGCAACATGAATAAAAGCATAGTCCAGCTACAGAATTGGATCCAAAAACATTGATCTTAAAACAACAACACTCATAACTGAATAAAACCAAATTATTATTAAGAATAGAACCTTAAAGATCATTTATATCGTTCACTATTTCCTTCTCTACTTTTTTCTCTCAATACTCGTCCAAACAGAATTCATCTTCCTTCAATGAAGTTAATAGCAGCATCTCAGCATCGTGTCTCTTACTATTGAAATCATAGAAACTTATAACTTCCATAATATTCCTACTTATTCATTTGTCAAAATTACAGATAAAAGTAGGCAGAGTACCAATAACAATGCCCTTCAACAATCACCATAGTCCACCATCTCTTGCTACTTCGCTTTCTCCATTTCACGAAAGAAAGTAAATCAAAATTTCTTACGGAACACAAGTTTAGAGGATATTTCTTACCTGGTGATAGAGGCATACACATTATATAACGAATATTATGGCAGAACCGCAGATACAAAGGCATTGGAAGTTGGAAATAACAATAAAAAGACATCGGCCAACAATATACAAAGTGTGAGACAGGCACTAAAATACGACACCTCTTTATGAAATATGTTGGAATTGCTGTTAAAACAACACTGAAATATGTTGGAAATTAAAAACACCTCCTCATGAAATGTGTTGGAATTGCTTTGAAGCATGTCTCAAGATAAAAGAGATATATCAATTGTCTCGATGAAGAGAGAAATATCCATTGAAGTAAAAAGCTTTTTGATGAGCTACATTTAAAGTCCCACGAATTCATAATAACCCAAAACTCTTACCTAAACGCAGAAACACCCCAGCACCATAACTTTTTATTGCACTCACCGCCAGCTGGAAGGCCAGTAACCGTGAATACCGTACCCCGTCTTCCAATTGTCCAAGAAAACCACCTTCTTCACCGCCCAGAAAGATGTAAACAGCACAAAAATCATCAATACTCTCTGCACAGTCCTGTTCCTCAGCCTAACCATGGCATGAGTCACGAACGCCAGCAAGAGACCCACGATTGTGTATAAGAATCCGACAGCAAAGCCCTCGGCCCCTAGCTGCATCCCTGATCCCTGGTAAAAGAAAACTAATTTTCCCGGATCCTGCCTGTCCATCATGAACATTGGCATCTTCCTGATTATGTTAAACATAGCCCCTGAAACACTGAAGAAGTAAACGAAAATGGCTCCAGCCATCCATATATTCTTATCATGCAAGAAAGTATTCCCAGCAATCAATTTCTTCAAGAAAAAAGGAGTCCAAATCAACACAACAGCGACAGCGAAAAAGATTTGTTTTTTGGAAATTACAGGCGGGCGATTGATGGGACCAACGGAGAGCTTAGTCTTGGATTCAATGAACTCGGCCATGGATTCAGCCAATCTGGAAAAATCGGAGGCGTCCATTTGGATCGTATCAGCTTTCAAGTCAGTGGCCGGCGGAGGGACTAGACGGATGTGAGGTAGAGAGTTGATCCCGAATTGAACGAAAGAAGCCTGAGATTCTTGGAATTCGATTTCGAAGAAAAAAAGGGATTTCTGGTTAGGGTTATTGGATTGGAAAGTGGAGGAGACAAGGGAGAACTCGTTTTTAAGAGTTGGAAGAGAGAGCTCAGGCTTCGAATGGAGCTGTTTTGCGTCGAAGAAGATGAGAAAGTGGAAAGAACGAGGGGTGGGTAAGGCGAGGATGCGGCTGAGGAGTGGGTCGGTTAGGTGGATGACGCCGGTTGAGGACTGCGACTGGAGGGCCGACAGATCAGAAACAACGGATTCAGACGAGGAGAGGGCAACGGATGCGTGGAGGCGGAGGAGGAGGAGGAGGAGGAGGAAAGCGGTGCAAGGGGTTAAAGAGATCGCCATTGGTGGCGAAAGCAGTCTACCTTGTTCTCCGATTAAGATAGTGGGAGCGATCAAAGAAGCCTAGACTTTTGGGTCAAGCTCATTTTGGATCAAATTGGAGGCTGACTCGGATTTCTCTTCTCTTGTCCTAGCCAATCACATCGTGACCTTTCATTCTCGAGGCCCAAGAAAGAAAGAAACTTTTACAAATTAGAATATGTTCACTTCAAATCTAACAATTTTTTCCTCTCCTTGGATGAGGAAAATTATTATTGTTATCTTAATTATTATATAACTTTTTTGTAAAGAATGATAATCATAACCTTCGTTCAAACTTAAACTTGTAATTATAAAAAAGCACAATAAGTATTATACCGTACCATATCGCATTCAGATTCATTTCACTCCAGTATTTTCTAAAACAATTCTCCGAAAAACTATACCCCACCCAGTAAGTGCAGAAATGAACATGAACCATCCATCACCCAACATTTACCTAAAACCAGAAATCAGTCTCTTATATGTTTTTCTATCAGGTTTAAACCCTAACACTAGCATTTCATCGTGTAATTTCATGGCTCTCCTCAGTTCATTTTCATGACACAGACCTCTAATCATTAGTGAAAAGCTTTCACTGCTCAAGATTTCACATGCTTTCATGTAACCGAACACCTTGATTGCTTCTTCAGTTCTCTTCTCTTTCAGTAGCGCTGAAAGAAATACATTGTATGTTGCTATATCTAAGACAACATTCAATCCTTCCAACTTATCATGCAACAGAATTGCCAAATCAATTCGTGTGTTACAGCAATAGTATTTCACAAGAGAGCCACAAGTCTTCGAATCAATCAGACACCCTTGATTCAAGATCAAATTCCAGAGCTCCTCCGCTTCCCTCCAATGACCTACCGAACACAACTTGCTAATGTACTTGGAAAGTTCTATGGTGGCTGGACAGAACTCTCCTCTTGTTATGTCTATCAACAATTCGCTTATATCTTGTGATGGATTTTCCTGGCAAAGAACAGCCACAAACTTAGTGTAACAAATCTCGGAAAGGAAAATTTCCTTTTCTCGGATGATATTGTACAACTTGATTGCATCTGTCACTCTGCCTTGTTCGGATAATAATGCTTCAAGCATACATCCATAAGTAGAATGCCGTAGCTCAATCATCTCATCACAAGCTTGCTTGAAAAACAAATCCACAGCATAAGTAGCTCCCAGATCACAAAGTTTCTGAATTACCAAATCAAAATCAGAACCTCTTGGCTGTAGGTAATATCCCCTTTCCGATATTAAATCCAATACACTTTCAATCACTTCTGTATCTTGAAATTTACATGCCCCATCGAGCATTGATCCGTAAGTATTTACACTTGGTTCCATTTTTTCACCGAACATTTTGTTTAGATAGCCAAATGCCGCTTCAAAATCCCCTCTTTTGCTACAGCTATCAATCATCAAACTAAACATTACGGGAGTGTAGATACCCATGTCTAAAATCATGGAAACTCTCTCATATTTCCCATCTTTACATAAAATTCTGGCAATCAAAGACCAAGTAAACTGATCTCCTGAAACCCCGTTTCTAGTTATTGAAGCATAAAAGCACCAAGCAACTGTTAGCTCATTTTTTTCAACCAATAAACTCAGTAAAGAATTGCAATTACATACAGTCAGCCCAACCCCACATTCCACAGCTTTCTGATATATCTGTAAACTTTGCAAATACATTTGTTTACTGCAATAGGATTCAGTGACAGAGTTGAGAAGTAGGGAAACGATGTGAAACCCAGCACCTTTGCGCGATACAATCAACAAATGCGCAATCTTGGCCGGTGGGTGGTCTAGAATATACGATTCTAGAATTGGTTTACCGAGTTTCGACAATCCGGAGTCGAACAGTATTCGGGTCAGCCTGCACTGAGTCTTGAGGTCCGGGGTGAAATCAATATTCTTACGCACCCATTTGAAGAATTGAAGACATACTTGAGGTCGCGTTTCGATTCTATCAAAGATTTGGCGGAAGAGGGATGGGGTAAAATTGGAGGAAAGATTGAGGGATTTGAGCAGTGGAGTCCAGAATTTGGCGTGTCTTTGCAAGAGGATAGCGGAGGCCTGTGAAACTAATTGGGTTTGCTTGATTTGGAGCCTCCAGTTGTTTACCGGATTTTTAACTGCAATTGAGAAGCGTTTGTATTCAGTGAGATTTATATACCGCTTTAATCTGCTCATTTCTGCCAAAGGAGATTAGACTACCCCGAAACTCCGTCGAAGAAGATGTGATTTGATTCCCTTTCATCTACAACGATAAGGTTTCCTACGTTTTTCCATGCTTAATTCTCAAGTATCAGCTGCTAAGAAGCTAACTCGCTGCAAAATTTGAAGAGCCGCCTTCTGTGATTTATCAATTTTCCACTTTATTTCATCGGTGGTATTTTAAGGATTGGATCCACAGGTTCGATTGCCCCTTCAAAATTTAAAAACAAAAATACTTTTTTAAAATATTAGTTTATTTTATTTGATTAGGATGATTTTTAATGATTATTTTAGGAATATTGATGAAAATAATAAATTTGACGTATAATAGGTTCACTCTGAAGCTAATATTGACTTCTATTATATATTTTATTTTGTATTAAGTTCTTAAATTATTAGATTCACGGTCTGCTTGAAAATTCTAACTTCGAAGGCATAGAACCATTTCTTAAAAACCAAAGCCCAGGTTGTTTCTCATTTTGGTCTCAAAACCGGAGCTGAAATCGTTGACTTTTGGGTCGGTTCTTGTTTCTGAAAATAAAGAATTCGAACCGCAGCCCCAAACCATGAGGAAACGAAGATTTTGTGGTGTATATAGATGTCTTAAATTATATATTTAAACTATTATCTGTGTGTAAATGATTTAGTCCCTTCTCTTCGTTTCTTTCTCACTGAAAACCAGATGTTAAATTATTTTATAGGTTATTATCGAATACCACTTTCCCTGCTTATGAGTCTTATGACTTGACTTTACTCCTCGCCGTTATATTTCAAAGACTTAATCGTTTGTTCTCAATTCTTATACTGCACACCTTTTTTATGACGGCAACACGCAGAACGTGACAGTCAACTAATAGTTCCAAGAGGCATGTTAGATAGAGGGTAATAATTCATTTTGTTGTATGGTTTTTCATAGGAAGATATTATTCTCTAAGCTAAATTTATCTACTTTGTCATTACTCTTAAATTATTCGACAAATTTGATAAGGCATAAAGCTATTAGTCTAGGAGAGCATTGGTGCCAACAGAAACTGACTACCATCAAGCTGAGATACATGAAAACCAGAAAAGGATGGGCATTTCGACCAAAATCATTTCCACACACATCTACAAACTATCTTCTTAATCAGTTTTTTTTTATTTGGTACCATAAAAGCTTAATCACTCGATTCACTGCAGATTTATGCATCCACGGTCTCATCAGATGGGAGGGAGGCCAGGGTGAATTCAGGCTGACCAGTTTCCACTTCACTGTATGAACCATCCAACGCATTTGGATGCCCCAAAGCTTTCAATGCTAGGTGGGCAGCCTTTTGTCCGGAAATCATCATTGCCCCGAATGTTGGACCCTGTAAAATACACACGAGTTCAAATCATTTGTCCAAGATTATTGAATGTATCGGCAATGGTAAATTTGAGTTCGAATTGTTTTACCATTCTCGGGGCTCCATCGATCTCTGCAACTTCCATTCCTGTAACGATCATTCCAGGAACAATCTCCCTTGTAAGCCTAACAATGGCGTCTTCAGCTGTGTTCATATCCAGGGCCTTCATGCCGGGGACGTTGTCGATCATTCCGATGCTCTTCAATCTCTTCACTCCGGTGGCGCCGAAGGGTCCGTCGTGGCCGCAAGAACTCACAACCACTTTCGACTCCATCACATTCGGGTCCATGCACGACTGTGTGTCGTGGTTCATCGAGACCAAAGCCCAGTTCGTGACCACTCCGGCCACTCTCCCACCCTTGACGATCAAATCCTCAGCCGCCACAGCGTTGAACAGCTTCACGTTAGGCCGCGCCAAGAGTTTGCTCATGATGGTGGAGGTGAAAAGAGCGGCGTGCTTGATCACCACGTAGTCGTCCTGCTCGTCATACTCGATCTCAAGTTCGTCGAGGAACTTGTGGGCTGGCTTGCGGACGACCATGGCAGAGAACAACTGGCCGCCGAGCCAAGCGCCGCCTCCTGGGCTGACGGATTGTTCTATGATAGCGACGTTGATGCTGGGGTTCTTGCTGAGCTCGTAGGCGCAGGAGAGACCTGCAGACCCGGCGCCGACGACGACGACGTCGGTGTCGGCGAAGGTGATCATATCCGTCATGTAACGCCTGGTCATCTCGCGGGACACGATGGATTCTTTAATGGGATTGAACCTGAAGTTTTCCAGGCTGTATGACGGTGTAGCGGACATGGAAATCGGCATGTTCTGCCGGGTGGATTTGATGGGCTGAGTGGGGACGATGGATCCATGGAAAAAGATCTTATTTTCCAAAAAACCAGTCTTGGAGATAGGAGAGGTGAAGGTTGTGGCCATGGCTGCCATTGTACATGCAAATTAAAAGCAGAATCTTGTTTCGAGCTGAGGAAAGAAAATGGACTCTAGTAGTGTTGGTATATGGAACAGTTGAGAAGTAGAGATATATATGCAGCAAAACGAGGGACGGGGGTTTGATGATGAAAATATCAGAGGAAAAAGATCTGAAATGGTGGGGAGAGAGCGAGATAGGATTTGAACGATTCAGAATTAATTGTATTGTTTGTTGAGCGCATTGATTCCCTTCCCTCGGGAATATCATTTGGGAGTGAAGACAGATTAATGCATCCAAATTCATATATTACAACCGACTGTTTAATGTTTATCATATTCAGTGTAGTTCTAACAATTCCACGTACCCTAGATGTTTTTCAAAAGATTATTTTCATTGCATAGTCATTGTTCATAATGTGAGAATCGATTGTATACAGATAATCATATTATTCTAGACATCAAGATAAATTATGAAAATTGCAAAAAAAAAAAAAAAGATCTCAACACTGTCATTGATTGCGGAATTTTATCATGGAAAGTGATTGAGGTGGTGAGGTTCATGATAATTAAAAAAAATCAACTATATCAAAAATACTATATTTAACTCTCATAAGATTTGTTATAAGTATAATAATTTCTAAAATGTACAAAGATCTCAGTCATGACGTTTTATATCCTATTTGTATTTACTTTAATTTCACCCCTTTTATTTGTAATTGTCTTACAGAAGGTTAAACATAAAATTGTAAATATAGAAAAAAGAAGAGAGGTGTGTAGTAATGTAATCATTTATAATTATCGAGGAAGATATGTAAAATATGATTGAGTTCTGATGCCCCCATGATCACCTCGGGACCCGAGGCCCGATCAGCACACCCCAAAACTCCGAACTACTCCACCCAGCTCAGGAGGTAACTAGAGGACCGGCACGCCCAAGATCGGGGGTCGCCCGAGGACTCCTTCTCAGTTCGAGAATATCTCCCGAGGCCTCACTACCATTTCGGGAGTACTTCCCGATAACCATGTCCCGACGTGATGAAGAGTCCCGTCCAGATACATCTTTCCTTGTGTAGATGAATCCCGGTGGGATACGCCTTTCCTTATTTAAAGAATCCTGGGTAAATACACATTTCCTTATTTAGGCAAGAGGATCCCGAGAATCACGGAGGATATTCGTCAAGATAGTCTCTTCCACCGCCTTAGGCCCTCTATAAATATCAGGTACGCGCCATTCACTCACACACACTCATTCTTGCACACTTTTGCACTCAGCATATAATTGTTCTATTTTCTCTCTCGCGCACTGCCTGACTTAAGCATCGGAGGGGCTTCGCCGGACACGCTTCCGACGCCCTCTGATCCGTGGTTTGTGGTTGCAGACATAGAGGAGGAACGACGTGCATCCCCCCAGTCCCGACGACCGACGACATAGCTTGAGGTCCCGACGTGATGGGAGCTCTCGGTTGAGATAATTTGGCTACATCAAGTTCTTTATTAATATGCTAAAACTCATGAAAGTAAATTAAAAAAAATAGCCAAAAACATTCTAAAAAGATTGAAAACGAACACATCAAGTACTCCACAATCATTTTCATGGATGTGAAATATTGAGTTGACATAATATTATCAAACTCGTTATCGGTAAATGATAATAAAAATCAAGTTCAATAAAAAACATCAAAGCATAAATTATAATTTTCTTACCTATGCAATCTAGGCGAACTATCGTCCATTAGTTTTGTGATTTTTGTTGCAAACAGGATAATCGAGGAGATCCGGTTGTAAAAATAAATAATAAATAAATAAATGAGGCTGTATACAAAACTAGGGTTTTTTTTATAAATATTGTAAAAAAAAAACAATTTAAAAATAAGGTAAATGGGAGAGTTTTGCAAAAATACTGTAAAACGCTATCCCAAACACAATGTAAATGCAGCGTCCACTCTTCACAAGAGCGGACGCTGCTTAATGTTTTATTTTTTTTTTTTTATTTTAATTTTGCTGAATTTCGGGTCTTCACACTTCACCCATGTCTTTCATCGAGAATCTACTAGACAACCACACTTTAGTTGACTGCAACATTCCTACATCATTCCCAATTAGTAGAATGTCATCAACATAAAGCACAAGGAATGTCACAGCGCTTTTAACTACCTTCTTATATACACATGGCTCCTCGGGATTCTTGATGAAACCAAATTCCTTAATTGTTTCATCGAATCTCAGGTTCCAACTTCTCGATGCTTGTTTGAGACCGTAGATCGATCTCTGAAGTTTACATACCTTATGCTCACTTCCCACAGATGTGAAACCCTCAGGCTGCGTCATATAGATCTCTTCCTTAATGTTT
>KQ988996.1:117182-133855 GCA_001598015.1 Dorcoceras hygrometricum
AAATTTTTTAAAAAAAAAAAAAAACATTAATCAGGGGTCCGCTCTTCACAAGAGCGGACGCTAGCGTCCACTGTTTGGGATAGCGTTTTACAGTATTTTTGCAAAACTCTCCCATTTACCTTATTTTTGAAATTGTTTTTTTTTATACAATATTTATAAAAAAAGCCCACAAAACTATTAGAAGTGGACTTCTATATTTGGGTCCTCCACATTGTACGTGGATTATTTCTTTTACATTAAGTGATTTTAGAACAAAAGATCAATTTCCTGCGGGAAATTTGACAGCTGTGGGATTTGAACCCACGCCCTTTCGGACCAGAGCCTAAATCTGGCGCCTTAGACCACTCGGCCAAACTGTCAGATGGTTGAGCTAACACTAGAAAGTAAATTTAATATATAATTTCCGTATAGCGCTTTCGTAAGGTGATCTTCGCGTGGGGGACCTCGTAAGCATCCTCGCATTATTTACTCGTTTATTCATTGCCAGTGGAGTTCGTGGTGGATTCAAGAATCCCATTATTATATCCAGAAGTTTGGATCCAACTAGAAGCCCAAAACAGAGATTGATACTTTTCTTTTTTCATTTTCTAAAATATTGTGGTTGGGCTGTCATGAACTTTATGTCATTGTAACTTGCCAATCGTCACAATTTGTTTGATTGTCCTGGGGCTTTCAGTTTCATATTTTATCTGAAGTAACAGGATAATCGGGGAATGATATAATTTCTTGAATTTGTATAATGTGCACCCAAATTTCATAATAAAACTAACTAGTGCACTCACTCAATCGGTGAAAGGTCAAGAATTGAATATACACTCTTCCAACCTCCTTAAATAAGATATTCAACTTAGACTTGTACCAATCAATATGTGTAAATCAACACTTCTTGATATATCATATACTAATTACTATGAAAAATCTAAAAATAATTTGGTATACATCTTTTGATCCAAGTAAAAAATCCCATCTTGAACAGCATTACAAACATTTAAACTCCATTATATGGATGTATCTACTATGAATACGTTGGCTCCTTCAAAAAACAGCTGTGCCTGTCATATAGGATTAGTTTAGTCCAAGGCAGGATCTGGTTCTCCCATGTTCTTTCATGCGAACATCATGGTCCCATCCTCCATTTTATTTTCTATGGGGCAGCCTCGAATCTCTATTCAAACTCAATTGGCAGTCTCTCCAAATTTGTCGGACATTTCCTTTTCTCCAATGCCCTTTTTTGAAAAATATAGCATTCCAGTACTGAATTTCGAATCTGTTGAAATCTTGATTTTAGACCCCGGATCGAAATTCTAAATTTCTACATTTCTTAAGTACAACTAGCATGATTACTTTAACTCAAATATTCTTTTAATAGAGACTATAATCTCAGAAGTCTGAACTCTGACGTTGGAGGAATTCCTTCGACAAATGGAGAAAAGGGTTCATCTTTTTCTCCCTCTTCTTGTCTGCACCGCCAATGTTCTTGCTGGACTTGCTCCATTTACAGAGGCAGCAGAGTCAAAAAGTTCATTCGATGATAATTTCAGCAAGTCTTGTCCTGAGACGAACTTCAAAACTTCTGCAGATGGGCAGATCTGGTATCTTTCCCTGGATAAACAAGCAGGTTGCTACATGGTGTTTTTAAGTATCAGAAGCATTTACTGAACACGATTATGATATTTGCCCCATTTCGTTTTTTTTTATAGGTTGCGGGTTTATGACAAAGCAGAGATACAGATTCGGTTGGTTCAGCATGAAACTCAAACTTGTGGGAGGCGATTCAGCTGGAGTGGTGACTGCTTATTATGTAAGTTCTACACTAATTCTTTGTGTCGATGGATTGCGAAAAGATTCTCGTCTAATCTTAATTTGTATGGAACTTTAATTGGATGCAGATGTGCACTGAAAATGCGGCGGGACCCGAGAGGGATGAGCTGGACTTCGAGTTCTTGGGGAATAGAACAGGGCAACCTTACATTATACAGACAAACGTGTACAAGAATGGAACTGGCAACCGCGAGATGAGACATAGTTTATGGTTCAACCCCACCGAGGATTATCACGAGTATGCCTTTCTGTGGAACAACGAACAAATACTGTAAGTTTTTTTTCTTATCTTATTGTGTTAGAGCAGCACTAGAAAATATCTGGTGTTTCATCATGCCATGTCCGTTCCCATATTCCCATGATTAGTTCGTTATGTCTCTTTCATCCATTAATACAAGAGCATTGTATTTGATGCTTTGTTATCTTATATCTACATATTAAAAACAAGTAATATGTAACATTGTCTGTTTAGTCTTACTTGATCCGAACCAATACCTGCAAATAGATTCGTTGTGGATCAAGTTCCTATCAGAGTATACAAGAACACGAACTACACAAACGGATTCTTCCCCAACCAGAAACCGATGTACTTGTTTTCGAGCATATGGAACGCGGATGACTGGGCAACAAGAGGTGGACTAGAGAAAACGGACTGGATAAAAGCACCATTTGTGTCGTCTTACACGGATTTCGTGGCGGATGGGTGCCAATGGGAGGACCCTTATCCGGCCTGTGTATCCACCACCACGGAACACTGGTGGGATCAGTACAATGCGTGGCACCTCTCGGAGGATCAGACAATGGATTACGCTTGGGTGCAGAGGAATCTCGTGGTATATGATTATTGTAAGGACACCAAAAGGTTCGCTACATTGCCTGAGGAGTGTTGGCTGAATGAATCCATCAGCTGAAGATGCGTTGATTCATTGTTGGGTATTCATTTTTTTGGAGGGGTTTCGGTTTTGTGTTGATGTATTCTTTGAACTAATATTGTCCATCAATGAAATAAACGATTAAAATTGCCAATGTTATACTAAACTCGATAGTTGTATGAAACTATCTTCTTGTTTTTTTTTTTTTGGGTCTTTTTTCTTTGGTTCTTATCTACTCCGAGGAAAGAAGATGGTAGCATTTCTCTAAGAATTGTTCCAATTTCGTTCAAGTTTAAATGACTATAAAAAGTAATTATAGAATATGATATTTAAATAACTATTAATGATTCGTTTGTATAATAATCATCTCTAAAAATATTAATTTTAATGTAATCTTTTAAACTAATAATACAAGAATTATTCACTTTTGGTGGAATTATGTTAATATAGTAAGGTAAATGCATTCTCCCCTTTTTCTATTTATTAAGGCAACCCTCCATAATCAAGTTAACTTTTATTGTATGTGAAGCCAGTATAAAAATTCAATTGTATTGGCAATAAAATTATTTCTAGTATCCACCTTTTTTTATAAAAAAAAAAAAAAAAGAAAGAAGAAGAAGAAGAAGCTGCTGGCCATATAATTAATTGGTGAATCATATAAAGTATAGAGTTCTGAGGAGAAAAGAAAGAATGAAGAGAGAGTGACATCGAGTGCGAGCTGTAAAAGTTTTGGGTGGATGCTGTGATTTTATTAGTTCTGTCTGTTTTATTTCTTTTTCTTTTTTCTTTTTTTAAAAATCCAGGTGTATGTTCAATGTCTAGCGTATTCAATGACTAGTATCGATTGTATTCATACTATGAAATAATGTGGTTTTTCTTTTTCTTTTTACCCTTAATCAAGACACGCAAACACTTATTTTCTTACATTAAACGCCAAAATAACTTGTTGGAAGAAGGTGCAATACTACGCAAGGGAACGCGATGGATGAGGGAGATGAACTGGTCTGTGATGGAGGGGATCTGTTCTATAACACACTATATGTGTTTTTGTCCTATTGAGTTGAAAGTTACTGTTTTTCCTTCATGTGTTTCTAGATCAATACAGCAGCCACATTAGATTCCTAGCCAATGGGTCCAATAACCTAAAAAAAAAAAAAAACCCAATGGATCAAAAACGAAAAGCAAAAGGAGAGACTTTGTCATCAATATTGTTGTTATGTCATATTCCAGGTAACTGTACTCATCGTAAAACAATTTAATCTCTCAATTGCAACACTGAAAATTCGAGAGCGTTTCCTACTAAGTTTCTATGACTTTTTGGTGTTCAGTTCATATGCAGTCAATGAAAAAAGCATTAGGGCCTCTTTTCTAGTATAGCAAGTATGATTACTCAAAATTTTATAAAAATTCTCAACACCAAACGAGCGTGAATTATACCATAAAGCTGCAAGCAAGCAACCTTCTGCTACCGGATTCTATCAACATTTCTTCTATCTTCTGCGCTTAGATTCTTTTCGCATCTCTGCCACGTAGCTTTCGAAGTTGGTTCTTTCCCACAGTCGTCTACCAACAAGATTTTCTCTGGTTGATGCATCTGACATTCACAAAAGTCAGAATCAGATGTAAAGTTTGTGGCATCGAAATGTATGAGAAATTTACTCCAAAACAACAATTTAAGTAGTGCGCAGACAGGATGTAACACTCTAATATAGCTATTTGTTTTCCATTTCTTCCTTTCTCAGAAAGATTAAAACCAAAGCATAAAAACCAATCCTATTGGAAGTGATAATTTTGTAAGACTAGTCCAAGAAGTGATTCAACAAATTTAAACAATTGTCAAGTACCAAATAAAAATGATGAAAAATTATCATATACCCATATAAATCCATGACTCGAAAGGCACCCCTAGGGACCTTCTTGTTAAGTATGAAGCATCTTCCAAAGAATATGGTGCTCGTTTCACCTTGTACCTCCAGAACCAACATCCATTCCATAATAGCAACTGTAGGTGAAAGTAATCAGTAGTTGTTCTCTAATATATGTTCCAAATTCCGAAAACCAGCTTCATTTTAAATATACCGAAGAGAAATTTTTAGAGAAATTGAGATCGACCAGTAAAGTAATTTAATGCCTTTCAATTAGTTACCAACCACATAGAAAATGCACCAGCTATACTAACCTTCCCCACTGTGTAAGGAAGTAAAATGACACGAATGCCGAAAAGTCCCCAAACGGTGGGTTTTTCAGCTCCCTTTATCTGCAGTTCTAGTTCCTTGCTAAGCTCCTCTTCCATGTTTCTGCAAACAAAATTGAAACTCCAATCCATTATTATTTCCAATAATGACTGCAAAATCAGCTTGAACCTGTTCAGATCAACCACAAAACGACAAGAAAGGCATGTATTTCTAAACTAGCGCGAGAAAAGTAGCAGGAAGGCAATCCGATAAATGCATGTGAGGACATAAACACTGGAGAGCCATTTATCACGAGTCATACTTGTCAATCTGCTTGCTACTCTTCTTCTTCTTAGTAACCCCACCCAGGCGTTCAAGTTCCAAAGCCTTTAGCTTATTTTTGTATGCTGGAGTTCTCTTGACCATATCAACAGCCTAAAATGAGAGAATAAGACATGATTGGTGACCACTAATTGACGAACATAAATTGTTATGCCACTAATCAATAAATATAAATTATTAACCACAAGATGAGGGATAGAACAGAAGCCAACTTTCCTGTCTTCCAAATTTCATGTAGAAGAAGAAAAAATCATAAAGCACTACTATTTTATACCATGATAATATTATTGTAGTCCAATTAGTGAAATCCTGCAGACACCAATCCCAAAATCATACTTAAACATCTTGCTGGTTATTCAGTTAATTAAAAAAAAAGCTATTGTTTGTAAATAGTATAAGATTGAGAGTACCACCCATAGTTCCAAAAAGAAAATCCCATGAAACTGAGCAGAAACTGACACTTGAAAACTCATTATCACTAACAACTGAAAACAATTCCATTCCCAATCAATTATTTGCAGAGTGAATATGACACTCATAATTTTCGAGGACTTATTCAATTAATAACCGCTGACTCAATATAGGAAGAAGTTACATATATAGGTCTCCAACATGCAGTTTGTACAGGGAGAGAGACTTTAAAATCAGCGTTAAGACTTACAGTTGGTGCGAGAAGTTTAT
The DNA here is from genome assembly GCA_001598015.1 of Dorcoceras hygrometricum. Taxonomy (NCBI): domain Eukaryota; kingdom Viridiplantae; phylum Streptophyta; class Magnoliopsida; order Lamiales; family Gesneriaceae; genus Dorcoceras; species Dorcoceras hygrometricum. The sequence goes on from KQ988996.1 coordinate 123,073, forward strand.
TGGAAGTAAAGAAAATAAAGGATTTTGACCATCAACATAGAAAAATAATGATCCTATATTTACGGCAGTCATTCAACCTTGAGAATTTCCATTATCAGATGATGAGCCATGTGGTGTCGTGTAAAAAATTCCAGTTACCTGATTGTACCTTGTCCACTGATTTAGATACTGAAATGCTGACAGCACCAAAAGAAGACCAATGAGGACAGCGCGTGTATCCTAGCAAATAGAAATTAACATGCGATGATGTGTCTGTTACAAACCGAAATGTAACAACACTTTGCAACTAATATGGAAAAGAACTTACCGTCTTATGACCGTAGTAAGCATGATAATATCGAGCAGTATTGTAGAATACCTAGCAGATTCGAGAAAGGACTAGTACTGATTAAAATAGAGCAAAGAACTGATCTTAAGATATATAAAACTTTGAACATTCTTTATGGATGAAAAATGGTTAAGGGAACATCACGCCTATTAGCACCTTGCATAAGTAAACTAAAACAGTAAAAGACATGGGCGGAATGTAAATAATATCATTTCAAAATATCAGCCACCAATCATTAGGTGTTCTAAAATTATTAGATTTTCAAGATTCACAGCGGCGACAGACAACAAAACATGATATGATCATGACAGCACAAATAAACATGAGGCAACATATCAGGAATGGGAAAATGTCATAAAAGACCAGATTTGCCATGTGCAATGATCAGATACGTTGAACTTGAAGTAAATAATTCATTTAAATACAATTGATAGCGACAAAATGAAACAAGCCAAAAACAATTCTAACAATTCTTAGGGATATTTGAAGCTGTGAGGACGAAAATCTGTTCGAATGTTTGTTTTTGGGAGAAGGATAATTTCCCAACATACAAGTTAAAACAAAAGGTAAGAGCTGCAACTCTAATACAGAAGAAACCAAACCAATTAGATACATGTAATTAATAGCCGGGAGCCTGATGTCAATCTACAATCTTCAGTTCGATCACTAGGAATATATTCTTTACAATTTCAGAAAACAATATTAGACTAACCTCTTCTGGATGTGCGATTGCATAATCATACTGCTCCCTGGTGGTCTCATCTTTCAGAATCTAAACATGGAAGTAAGAGGCTATATATTATAATTGAAACGACAACACAAAAGGAAACTGCGCTTCACCTAAAAATAATTATCCAACATGTAAAGGGAACTCAATCCAGGGTCTAAAAAGAGACTATTTCGTGAATTCTGATCAACCGTACTCAATTCTGACAAACAGATTTAATTATCATCAAAAAAATTTGAAAATTTACCAATTGACTTAACTGCTGCTTGTGACCAATATGTGTACATACTCTTGCATACGATTAGACGCTTAATACATATCAGAGATGTAGAGCACTAGGAAGAAATATATCATGCCATATGCTTCCAATTCACATGAATCGAATCGACCGGAGAACAGAGGAAATGAGCTACGAATATTACCTCATAAGCGTTAGCAATTTTCACGAACAACTTCCTCGAATCAGGATCAGGGTTTTTATCCGGATGACTGACGTCATATCACGAAAATAATAAAATAAATAAAATTACAACCGAGCAAATAAACTGCGGATTACATAGAAACCAAAAATTTGACTTACTACTTAAGAGACAGCTTGTAGTAAGCTTTCTTGATCTCAGACGAATTGGCAGTTTGAGTGACACTTGATGATTACATACAAAGATAGGAAAAAACAGTGAGGAAGGATAGAAATGGAGTTAATTGACAGAAGAGAACAGTAGGGAGAGCGTAGCAAGGTTCACCTACCCTAAGAGATCATAACAATCGTCCTCGTCGCAGTAAATGGCGACGGAGAGGTGAATGAGAAGGGACAACGTTATTAACAGTATCAACGCACTGCAGCGTATAGCCGCTGCCGCCGCTGCGGGTGGCGCCATCGGCAGTGCTGCGGACGACTGGTAATTGGGGATCCAGAGACGTTTTAGCGGGGGAGGCTGGTGGCGGGTGTACTGAAATTACAGTTATGACCTTACTGAGTCATGGATCTGCCGCTTACCTTTCGTCTTGATTATTCATTTTCGTTATAAAATATGTAAATTTTAAAAACAAAATAAATTTGCCTATAAACTTTTTTCCAGTTCTATTTGGTTTCGTGCCTTAAAAGCCTTCTTTGGACAAATAAATTAGAGAAAGTGACAATATAAAATCAATTTTAATTTCCTGAAATAGATATTGCCATCGCAATTATTAGCTAAAACTAAGTTCTATTATTTATTTTTCAGACAATATATTCCTTTCCGAGTACGCCAATATATCCATTAATTAGTGTGCTAGGAAATAACTATCTTAACCTCATTTTTGAGTTATTTTATATGGAGGGGAGAGACAATGTGAAGGACCAACCCATTTGGACACGTGTACCATGTATAAATCACATGTGAGAAGCTGTGAAACCGAAATTAAAATTGTAAATAATGTTTTATATCGATGAAATTACAAATAAAATGAACACTTGTTTGAGAAAATTATTGAAAATATCTAAAAAGCTTATGTTTTCAACGCGTCAAAGCACAAAAGAATTTTCCGAGAACAAAACAAATTATTTTTATAAACCAAATAAATTCGGAGGATTGAGATCACCTTCTTAACAATATAATATGGATCATGGCCCAGAGTAGTATTTTACTATTACTTGTAGAATATCTCACTTTGTATTTAAAATAGAGGTAGGGATAGGAAAGTGGAAAAACCAAAAAAAGGGATTAGATTGATAATTTCCCTAATCCAGCCAAATAGCATACTGACTCATTCTACCAAAGGACATGTTATGGTAAATTTCAGACCATCAAATTTATTATATTATAATTAAATTTTGGGTAAGTACGTGTCAAATCGCATCGACGGCTGTGATTGACTTGAGGGCCAACGGAGCATTTAGGTGATTGGAAAGCAAATGAAATGAATGACACGTATTTAATTGCTAAGGAAACAGCGAATCTCCTAATGATTGAACCGCCGGCCCAATAGATTCATGCACCCCAAATTTATTTATGGTCCAACTTGCAACCGATCGAGAACTGGACGCACTCATCTCCAATATTTTTCACTAACAAATTTACTTTAAATTAAAAATAATTGAATTGCAGGAATACGGAAAGGTATACAAACCATTCATATTGTGAGAAATTTTTAGTCAAGAAACATTACTCGTGGTATAGATATTTTTTTAATAATTAAGACCATATTATTACAAGAAACAGATCCGGATATTACTTGTTGGGTCACATACCCCACGTCGAGTTTTCTATCTTATCCAAAACATAAATATGTCCCAGATGGATTATTACAACTACACGTATACAATCTACTCTTCTTTAATCAATATAGTCAAGTAGGGTTCCCGCCACATCACATCATGTGTACCCAAATCGTACACGGGCGTCGGCCGGCCCGATTCAACTGAAGTTTGTATCATTTAATAATGATTTATCAGTCCTCGGGTCCATCTATTGATTACTCTTAACTTAGATAATGTTGCAGATTTCGACTGGCCACCAAAATAAATGTCACCTGGCCCCATTTTTATTCTGTTCAACATATTTGTTGAATTTGGGATTATGATGAGAATTTGTGGGAAATCGTGGAAATTGGAGAGCCATACGTGCTCTATAATGGAAGCTCGTCGAAGGTGATCTTGAGTTTTTCTCAAGACATGGAGGGAATTGGATGTGAGAGACGAGCTTATATTTGATTTAAGGATCATATCACTTAAAATCTATTTCAAAAACTTAGCTCGGAAAGCCAACCTTCTTCAAGCTCGGGCACGCATCTTGCTGGTTAACAAAACCACCTCGGGAGTCTTTATTTGTGTCAACCATGCCACCCGACCTAAGAGTATAACACGCAAAATTACGGCCCTACATTAACAACTTGATAGACCACTTGGCCCTCTTGCCCGACCAAGGTGCCAACAACCATTAAGAAAAAATATCCCTACCTACAGGCGGTAGATGAAGAAACATATCAGGCCCACACGGATTCATAAATACTTGGACAGGTACGTTTAACTACATTTCTTTACCTATAAGTGCCCTCGTATTTTCTCATGTGGAGGGGGGAATCGATAGACTTATTTCATATTTCCTTTATATTCTCTCAAATAACCCGAGCTAATTTAAGCATCGGAGGGCCTTCGTCGGGACAACCCCGACGCCCTTTGACTTATTTCTTTGTTGACAGGATACTGCAGGTGGAGCACTCCCCGACCTATTTAAACAAAAAAGTGTGTAACCCGAGCTGACGAGATAATATTATTAGAGAGATTCCCGACCTGATAAATCCTGCGTGACAATTGCTTATTGGCTGAGCAAAATTCGGTTATATCAAAGGAAATGGGGTTTTTTCTTAAAAAAATGATTATGTAATGAGGTTGTTTTTAGTAATACTAATTATTGAATAATTAAATCTCGCGGTCTTCAAGTTTTAATTGATATAATTTTTCTTTTCCTTTATGACCAATGAATTTCATGTTTCTGAGGGTGTTGGGTCTGACCGTTTTTGTTTTAGAAGAGAGTGAGTGGTGGCAAAGGATCTCAAATTATGAGTTCGCATATTTCATATCATTGTCTGGCCCACACCCCATGATTAGATCTGTCGCTTTTTATTATTCTAACATCTTAAGGTCGATTTTTGGAGATTTTAACACATCATGTGCGCATGTAATTTCTGTGAGAAGAACTTTCTCCTAATTTATATAAAATAATTTAGGTATGCTACAGTGACGTCACCTATATATGTTGTATACTTTGATAGCTTTCACATAAGCTCGTCGGCACCATCGGTTAATCTAAGTACCAGATTATTTCTGTATGGCGAAAACGAATTTTTAAAAATTTTACAAGGGAGGCTTCTACTTCAAAAACATAATTAGTCATCAAAGCAATTAGTTATGTTGTGGGAATCGCGACTCAAAATGTCGATATCGAACAATTGGTTAAATTTGAGATTATCTGTCTAGAAAGAAAATGAAATTTTAACTAGTGACAGGAGAAACTTATATAAGTCCTCTCCCCCGATCCTTGTCTAGCCACACACATCACTTGATTTAATATTTGTATGGGTCAAGGGACCTCTAAGTTATACAGGGATTAACCCTCTAATAGACTAACCTTTTAAAAAATGTCGGGAGAGGTATAAACAAATTGGTCAAACTCTTACATTAATCTAAACTTTTTCTCAATCATATGAACAAAATTTTATTATAAATTCGTTAGAATCAAGCACTTACCACTAGGTCAAAAGCTGTGAGGACTATAAATCTGTTAAGTAAGATTTAGTGGCTAATCAGCTTTTGGATTAAGCTTTGTTACGGAAATTATGATTTCTGGGTGTTCAGATTTGACATAGAGTTGATCAACTGTGAGTTGCTGGTTATCGAGTGAAATCATCGTTTAATTTGGAGTTCAGTACTTGCATTTTCCTATCGGGAAGTGTTTCTAGTGTTAATTCAGACTTGAGGTTCATCGCTGGGAGAAGATAGGCCAGCAGCGTTCGTGCGCGGGAGATAGAGAGCATTCAGATGTTGGTACTCAGTAGTAGCGTACGCAGATGTCAACGCAGCTGTGAGAACGTAGCGAGAGGCAGCTGTTAGCGTTAGCGCGCGCGTGCGAGAAGATGACATGTGTTGGTCAACACGTCTGAGTTGACCGCTGGTTGTTAGCGCTATTCAGATTTTGCTAGCGAGAGATCTGTTTCAACTGTAGAAACTCTACTACGCCGTTTTGATTAGTTGGTGCGACGTCGTTTGCTGTGGAGTTAGTAACTCGTTTAGACATCTGAACCGTATCAGCATAGCCAGTTGAGGGCGAAAGCTGGATTCAGATTTGACAGGACTTTTGCCTTATTATAAGCAGAGATCTGAATTGCTTAGAACAGTAGTGATTCGAGGATTTATATACCAAGTGCTGCTCAACACTTAGCGTATTTTGAACCCGACATTCCTCATCGTTTTTCCGAGTGAAACCCTCGATAGATACTGTTCACCCAAACACTTCTCCGGTAGATTGCCGTCGATTTTCGCCGTTGTTTGAAGCGAGACTGGTGGCGTTGAGCTTGTCTTGAGTAGCTCTTTCGATCGATACCCATTAGGTGGCTTGAGGCGACGTTGGAGAGGGAGCGCGAAGTAGCAGTGTTGCTCGAACGTTTTCGCAAGCTAGACCCGAGAGTTCTTCAACATTCATGAGCTTTTGGATTTAGTTCCCGGACAGTTCCTCCTGTTGGTGTGCTGTGACCAGTGAGGAAGCAGTTGGTGTAGGCTGAAATTACCGTGCCTGGTGAGATCTGTTGAGGTAGAACTTGAGAATTGAAGGTACGAGTTGAGCTTTTGTTAACAGCTTAGACATAGCGTGCTAGTATTTGAGGCATGAAATCTGTGCTATGTGATTTCCGTGTTTACGTGAACAACTTGAATGAATTGATATGTTCTGTTTACGTATTATATGCATGTTGAAATCAGATGTGAATTTCTTGGCATTCATGCATACATATTGAGTCATTGATCGATTGAACCTGAGATAGAGCCACGTTGTGACCGGCAGACAGATGTGTCGTGCCTGAAAGGTACAACACTATCATCGGAGTGGTGACCGACTGATTGGTTGTGTCTGAAAACCACCGAACTGTGATGGCTGACGGACTTGAAGATCACGGACCAATGATTTCCCCGATTGATACACTGTGCGGGTATAGAGGCTCGATTGAGATTTACTGCCAGCTGATTAGCAGGCCTTGATGACCGATTTTCTTTGACAGCCGCATGCATTCATGACTTAGAATACCGCATGTTTATGATTTGATGTTATATTAGTGCTCATTCGTACTGAGGCTTGACCTCGTATTCTTTTTCCTGCTTTTGTATTGTTTGGGTCTGTGTGCCTAGTTGCAGGATCTTCAGGTAACCAAGCTGGACAGACTGGAACCCCAGCTGGTCGATCCCTATTTCCTTGAAATCCCAGTTATTATATTATGTATTGATTCAGGGAATACCCTGAGGTTCTATGTATTCTGGGGGATCGTTGTTGATTTGATTTGTGATTACCTGTTTTTGTATGAGTTTTGATTTAACTTGTATTTTGAATATGATTATTTTGAAGATATGATTTGGTTCATGCCCAACTTTATTTCGAAAATTTGTAGCCCTATTTTGTGCTTCCGTGTTTATGTGCTTAATTGTGCTATTAATCATTGTTAATTAGCACGGGGCCTGACAAAAGCTATAGCCCTTAGTCAAGATGCAACTTTATGCTTATAATGTCGCATCGCAGAGTGCACCTATTATGTGCGTTAGGAGTGGGCTGTTAGGCCCATGAGTCAGGGTAGGTGCGTGTCTAACTACTGATGCTGTCTCATTCCCTTTCCCGATCAGCGACCTATCCCCAGCAGAGATAGTATTATCCGTTAAAATCTGGTGTCACACTTTTGCAGCCCACCTGACCAACCAGATCAAGCGACATTACGTCAACAGATTGGCTTACGAGAGCTTCCCATGAGGTGATCCATTTCCGTGCTGCTCTCATCCTCGCACGCTTAACTCAACAATCCCCCCAAGAAGTATTAGTCATTGTGCAACTTTATTTCCTTATAATGTGGCAGCGCAGAGTGCACATATTATGTGCGTTAAGATTGGGCTGTTAGACCCATGAGTCAGGGGAGATGTGTGTCTAACTGCTGGTATTGACTTATTTTATTTAGAGATCAGTCTTACCCTTTCCCTACCGTCGGTCCTATCCCCAGCAGAGATAGTACTACCCGTTAAAATCTGGTGTCACACTTTTACATCCCACTGCCCAATCAGATCAAGAGGCATTACGTCAACAGCTTGACGTGTAAAAGCTTACCAGAAGATCACCCATCTCAGTACTGCTCTCTTTCATACACGCTTAACTCAACAAATTCTTTAAATAAAAAAATTATTTTAGGGAACATCTGTAATTTATTTCATAAAGTTTAGAATAATTGTATGTACAGAAACCATTATCTAAATATTAATATTTAAATTGCGAGTGCTTGTGAAGAGGGAACAAGGTCTTGAGTGTCTTAAATTCTCATGGGACAAAAGCACATGATGGCTTTAAATTCTCGTCCTACACATAGTTTGAATTAAATTGACAAAGGACTCGAAGATTATGCATGTGCTTGGTACTCTATATTTAACTAATTTTATTTTCTTTTTCTTACAAAAATAAGTAATAAAAAAAAGATATTATGGGGAATGCCGACATATGCTTAGCAAATAGCAATAGACTGTGTGCTCGTTAATACAGTTGGGTCCTAGAGTAGTTAATAATATGGACTGTTACTAAAGCAGAGACTTGGAAGAAGGACAGCCAGATAACATGACAGCTCCAATTTTGGTCGAAGACTTGGGTCATTTTACACCGGTGGATGGATATTGGATGATGGGTGGCGTATCTATCATCGTTCGCTAATGAAATCTTAGTCAAGATTTCTCAAAATTAACAATAATATCCAATTGGATAATATGTCCCTGTACTTTGTTTTAAGTACGAGATAAAATATAAGCTGGCAGCTATTTTAGTAGTAAAAAAATTATTTTCTGCAAATATTATGTTGGCAGGCTTCTTCAATAGGTCGAAATTAAAGATGAGAAAAATCAAATTTGTTGGAACTCTCTTGAATGTCATAATATCCCACACATTTATATTATATTGTAAAACATTTGTTGGAAACTTTTCACCTAAAGGCAAACATTAATTTCAGTCACCAACCAAAAGGTCATTCTGTATTTTTCATAAACATGAAAAGAAGGCTTTCTAGGAAATCGAAATCATTACATGTTGAATTCTATATTTAAATAAATTGATGGAAGGCTCTCGATGACACTAAATTAATATCTATTCTAATTCCTACGTATTGTTCATTCATGTACTAAATTTGTTGATCACCATCCACTAAAATACTCAAAAAAGGATTTACATCGGTTGACTAACATAAGACAATCAATCAACTTATACAAATTAATAAGGTATATCCTTCATTGCTATGAAATGATCAGCATAATACATAAAATAAACTCATATGATCGTAAATTTTAAAAATCATATAGTGGAAGTTATGATATATCCAAATTAATAATGATCAAATTAGGATCAAAACAAATATAGAAACAAATCATTATTTTGAAGATGTTATAAATTAAAAGAGACATTAACAAATAAAGTAAGTAATTACCTTTGCAATAACCCTCCTTGATTACTCCAAATGAACTCTTAATTATATATTAATCGGAAATTATTATTTCTCTATAATTTCCTTAATTTATATAGAATAGAATTGAGAGAGAATTTGTATATTTTTGTGTGTATTTCAAATGAAGATTACAAGCCTATTTATAGGCAAATGAAATGATTAAAATAATAAAAAGGTCTAAATCACTTCATTTAATATTTAGACATCCAACAACTAACAACTAATACTAACCATCTAATTTTATTAATTATTCCACAATACTCCCCATTTGGATGTCTTCGTTACGTGTTTTGATACTGTCTCGTTAAAAACCTTATTAGGAAAAACCCAGTGGGATAAAAACCATAGTAAGGGAAAAAGAGTGCAGTTACGTAAACTTTCTCCCCCTGTTGAAGAATCATGTGAAATCTATTAGACGTCGCATTCCGATCTTGTATACCAATTTCTCAAAAGTCGATGTAGGCAATGATTTTGTGAAAAGATCGGCCAAATTTTCACTTGAGCGAATTTGTTGAACTTCAATATCACCTTTCTTTTGCAAATCATGTGTGAAAAAGAACTTTGGGGATATGTGTTTCGTCCTATCACCTTTGATGTATCCTTCCTTTAGCTGAGCAATGCAAGTTGCGTTATCTTCATAAATTATTGTTGCTGAACTTTTTACTTGTAGACAGACCACATTTCTTTTTGATATGGTAAATCATTGATCTCAACCAGACACATTCTCTACTAGCTTCATGAATTGCAAGTATTTCTGCATGATTTGATGAAGTAGCGACCATAGTTTGCTTTGTAGACCTCCAGGAAATTGTTGTTCCACCATAAGTAAATAAATACCCAGTTTGTGATCGTCCTTTGTGTGGATCAGATAGATATCCAGCATCTGCATATCCAGTTAGTTGCAAATCACAAGTATCTGAATAAAATAACCTCAAATCATAGGTGCCCTGAAGATATCTAAATATATGTTTAACGCCATTCCAATGTCTCCGTGTCGGAGAAGAACTATATCTTGCCAACAAATTGACATCAAATGATATGTCTGGTCTCGTGCTATTTGCAAGATACATCAATGCACCAATAGCACTTAGGTATGGCACATCTGGGCCAAGAATTTCTTCTTGTTCATCACATGGTCGAAAAATATCTTTTGTTGTATCAAGTGATCGAACCACCATGGGCGAACTTAAAGGATGAGCTTTATCCATATAAAATCGTTTCAAGATTCTTTGCGTATAAGTTGATTGATGGACTAAAATTCCATCATGAAGATGCTCAATTTGTAGACCAAGACAGAATTTTGATTTTCCTAGATCTTTCATCTCAAATTCCTTTTTCAATATATCAACTGTCTTTCCAAGTTCTTCGGAACTTCCAATAATGTTTAAATCATCAACATATACGGCAATAATGACAAATTTTGATCCATTCCTTTTAATAAATATACATGGACAAATTGGATCATTTTTATATCATTCTTGCAATAAATAGTCACTAAGTCGTTTGTACCACATGCGTCC
>KQ988996.1:143964-175020 GCA_001598015.1 Dorcoceras hygrometricum
TTTTCCGTGTCTAAGTTGTATTGTTTTGATTAGGTTGTACTGTATTAAATCAGTAGCAATGGTTGTATATTTACATAGAATAACAGCTGTTGTAAACCGCAATTGCAAAGTTATATGAAATACCCTGTTTTCCGCAAATGTTTTAGCAGTAGCGCGCGAACTTAAGTACCTGCTGATCTTCGAATTTGTCTTATGTTTTGTTTCCTTTGAGTTATAAGAAATGCAGCTTATAACAAATGATCTTTTAGCCCTTCTTTTTCGAAAATTTTTGTTTACCCCAATTTTCGTGGCCCCGTTGGGTTCGGGCGTCACATAAGCTGTCTCATTTTCCTTAGATATCAGTCTTATCATTTCCCGATCGTCGATCCTATACCCAGCAGAGATAGTATTACCCATTAAGATGGGGTCATACTTTTACAGTCCATCTTATCAACCAGATCAAGCAACTACGTCTAGCTAGCTTGACGTACAAGAGCTTCCCAGGAGATCACCCATCTCAATACTACTCTCACCTTTATACGCTTAACCCAACAATCTCATTTACCCTAAAGTCATTTTGATATAGGCTAGTTGTCAGATCAGAACCTAAATATCATATTAATAATTGATAATTGTCATGTGAGTATCTCATTTCAATCGATTATCCAATTGTATCATAATTAACGCCAATAGAAAAACTCTAATGCGACAATGAAATGAAATGTTACAGGAATTGTTGTTGAAGATTATTTTAACCGAGTAGACATTTTATGCATTAGGACCTGAAAAAATTTTTACATAAAAATATTCCAAATCTGGTAGACACAACAGCCACTGCAACAAGAAGGTGCAAGTCTGAGTATCATGGAATATATGTTTGTTCAAACCATGTGAATTGTTTGACTATTACACAAAGCTTTGTGTCTCCATCATTGAAATTGCTTGTCATCGAACGAGTGTTCTGAATCTTGCATGTACCGACCAGCGAATAAACTCAATTACAGAATATTTAACATACACAACTTTAATTAAATACCACATATATATAGACATAATCTCTTCCTTGTAATAAAAAAAATCTTTTTCTTTATTTTGTTGCAATAAAGTATGATTAACTCAAACCGATATTATAAAATGGTTTTAAGAAAAATAATATAAAACGATTGAGAATCCAAATAATTTAAAATAGACTAAATCGGTTTCGACTGTGGTTGATTTTTCGCCCATTCCTCGTCCCTATATAAAGTCTCGAAACCTCAGGCCACCTGAAGAAACACCATCGATCGGATGCAATAATCTTTCTGTTTTCAGGACAAACGGGAAATGAAGTTTTAATACCTTGAAAAGGTAAAACACATTGTCGGATTAGTGTTTAGTGGTTGTATCACAAGCTGCGTGTTCGTCTCTTCAACATAGATTCTCAATCGTCATGTGCCATATGAAAAATTTTCAATTCAGAATTATTGCATATGGCCCCCATTTCTCTTAAATATCTATCTATCCCACTCCAATCTTTTAGGACAACTAATCCATCCTGCAGCCTCCACCACTCTCTATCTTTCTTTCTCCGAACGGCCCTCTCTATCCCAAAAAGCCATCCCTTGTACTATTCCCCAAATTATTTATCCCATCTTAGTCTCTCAACTTTCTTTCTAACTTCTTCATGTTGCTCGACTAGATAGATATATATATATATATATATATATATATATCTTGGCAGAGTGAGAGTGCTTGCTTTCGGCCGCCAGTACGTTTCTGCTGTTTATTACTATAACTATAGCTATATGTAAACACAGTTTCTGCTACTAGCTTTAATAATAATTATGGCACCACGCAAACATTTTAACTTTCTTGGTGAACTCAGTTGTATTATATGTATGTGGTGTGAGTACACCGCCATGCAAATATCTACATATGTACCATGCAATGATTCTTTTCTAACTAGTTGCCATTCTTGACTTTATGATTAATATTTGCAGGATCAGAAGGAGTGGGAAGCGAGTCGACATGGTGCTGTCTCGCAACCAATCAAAGTATTTTACCAACGTAAGTAGTACACACATGTATATCGTTTCATCTTTCAATTCTCATTCAGAAGTTTCCGTCGTCGTACTTTGTAAGAGTCTTTAATTTTGATTTCGATTAAAACCTTAATCAGATCAAACGACATATATTGAGTAAAGGAATATCTATATTTTCCGTGTTAATTTCGCGTGTGTTGAAGGTACACGGGGTTAAGTAATATATATAATGGGTCCTGCTTGTGAATTAAGGTTAATTAATCATCAATTATGTTAACTTCATGTTTTGTCACACATGAGCAACCACACAATCCCCACACAAATTGACGCCCCTCTCCCCCACGCGTGTTAAATGACAGATTTGACCCCGTCTTCAAATGCATCAAAGGCGTGCAAATGGAGAGACATTACGCAACGTTTTCATCGAGGACAAAACAAGAAACATAGTCAAAATATGTTTTTTATTATCTTCTCCTTGTCTTTTAGAACCATCCATTCCCATGTGACCTCAAGTTTCTATTCAAACAATGCTCTCGCACGAGGCTCGCTTTGTTTCTAGTCCCATCGTAGTAATAAGTCGAACCTTAGTCTCAACCTAATTAATCCGCCTACACAAATCTTTATTTTCCATTTGCTGATCGATCATTCTCTGAGTTCCTGCTGATCATCATCAGCTTATCCGTGATAGCGTATACATACATGCATATATAAATATATGAATATATATGCTGCTGATCATTATTGGGTGTTTCAGCTTGTGAGAATGGAAGAATCTCCTGATCCACCATTTGAGCAAACTTACAGGAATCTCTTCAGCAGCATCTTGAATGAGAAGAATATTCCTACCGATCCTCCGGTCATGGAAGAATGTCAGCTGCCGCTGATAGACCTCAACCGGTTAAATCTTGGAGAATTTGAGAAGCAGGCATGCAAGAGAGACATATCTCGAGCGTCGAAAGAGTGGGGTTTCTTTCAAGTGATAAACCACGGGATTTCTGCTGAGATACTCGAAAGAATGAGACATGAACAAATCAAGCTTTTCAAGAAGCCATTCCATGAGAAAATAAACAGCAAAGATTTGAATTTCTCGACTGGAAGCTATAGATGGGGGACGCCTTCCGCTACCTGCTTGAGGCAGCTATCTTGGTCCGAGGCTTTTCATGTATTGTTGAGTGATATATTGGGTTCAGGTGGCTACAACAGTCTCAGGTAAAATATACTCCAGCCAGTCCCTCTCATCTTACAATATGATATTTAGTTGAAAAAGTCTAATAGACTAATACACTCCAACATGTCGTTTTGGGCACGACACTTTTAATTTATATTTTAAATCATTGTTTTGGCGTAACATTCCAAATTAGAAGTCCGTAAAAAATATACAATTCCTGTTACCATTGACAAATGAAATTGAACCCAACTACGATTCCCTGATCCTCTTTCAATCGATCACTTTCATATTTCCATGTAAATGAAAATCCTTTGCCTCAAAAATTTATCTTGATTCTTTTGAGATGGCAAAACGATACAGTACTCGTTCATGTGTTGACAGTTGTTTATGTACATTGTATTTCCAAAGTGTCTCAGAGATTGAGACATGGCGGAAAGGGCATTGTCTTCTCCATGTGCCTGATCATCCTCAGACACAGACCGCAGCAGCGTACCTTCCCCTGCATGCATGTTCACCTCTTCCATTACCTAAGCCACCATTAAATAAATCATGTTCGTTATCGATTGATTTCAATTTACAGCTCAACAATGGAGCAATTCGCGTCAATGGTTTCTGGACTAGCTCAAAAGTTGGTGGACATACTGGCCGACGAATTGGGCCGCAAGTCTGATTATTTCAAAGAAACCTGTCTTCCCAGTACTTGCTACCTTCGACTGAACCGGTACCCGAGGTGCCCGAGTTACCCTCATATGTTCGGAATAATGCCACATACGGACAGCGATTTCCTCACCGTACTCCACCAAGATCACATCGGAGGTCTTCAGTTAGTAAAAGATGGAAAATGGATCGCTGTTAGACCCAATCCTGAGGGCCTGATTATCAACATCGGCGATCTGTTCCAAGTAAAGTATTAGCTATTATATTCTATACAACGACCCGCTGAGCCGATTGGTGGATCTTATAATACCGTGCTAATGATTTTCAGGCTTGGAGTAACAACGTCTACAAAAGCGTCGAACACAGAGTGGTGACGAATGCGGAGAAGGAGAGGTTTTCGACTGCCTACTTCTTCTGTCCATCTTACGACACGGTCATAGAAAGTAACATGGAGCCTCGTGTCTACACAAGTTTTCGGTTCGGGGAATACAGAGAACGGGTGCAAGAAGATGTGAAGCGATTTGGGTGCAAAATAGGTCTCCCTAATTTTCTACTAAACTCAACTTTAGACTGTGGACCATAGCTAGTTTATACTAATGCTTCTAGTTGATTTGTAGACATATATATATACATATAGTATTTTATATCACTACATTAATATTATAATTAACTGAGAATATAAAAGCATAATACAGGTTTCACCCCATAAATAAATAGGAGGAGAAATAAAACATATATCGTGTTTCTTTATTTTTTGGGATGTGGAAAATGTAATGGAACTTTTCGTTGTTTGTTATTTGGCATATAAATGTTGGTCCAAATCTTTGTTCTTGGATTGTGGAATTATTGCCGGTGCAGTTGACATCTTTTGGTTTAGAATTAGATATACATATATCATTATTTTACTTCGTTACCGTAGAAGTGACGCATATCACGTCATGGCCGGTATGAGATATTTTGCAACTTTATGTTTTAAAATGCAAACTTTTTCAAACCAAAATATAAAAAAAAAAATAAAATTTAGTTTTGTTTGTCCCCCAATACGAATAATAAATAACTAAATGTAGACAAGAAGTGACACAAATTTACCAGCGTCATATTTCGTCATTTATATTTAAGTGTCAAAACATAAATGTCGTTTGTAGGAATCCCATATTTTGCCATACTTACAAGGTACCATAGTCAATGTAATTTTATGACGATGCCCGTATTTGGATTAGTTCCTCTAAATGTATCTTAGCTATTCGCATTCACTCTTTCCGTTTGACTCAAAATTAGAATGGCCATTTAAATTCTTTTTGTTTGTAATTTATTCTTTTTATATTATTGAATTCACTCTCTAATCTAGTCATCGTAAAATAAGATGTGACTAGAACTTAAGCTAAAACAATATAAAAATATTGTTATATAATAATAATACATAAATATGAATTGTTTATGCAGTCTTAATTGGTATTGACGTTGGTATGATTAGTGTTATTCTCCTATGTTTTAAATTCCTAAACCTAAATTTACATTTATATCCAGTTCAAGCTTATTTTAAGGTCCATGATTTAAAACAAACTTTCAAGGTTGAAAACTTTAATTTTATCTGAATTTTTTTTCTCAATGTCTACGAGTAATTTAATATTTTAATTATAAAGCGATTTGCGAACTTACTTACTGTTCGCTAAGATTAAATAACAATTTCCTGTTTTTAAAAAAATATTAGAAAATCTGAAGTATGATCTCCTTATCGAGCACCTCGTCCCCCAACCAATCGAAACCCAGCTCACCTTCTCCGGCCGTTTCTCAGCCTTCATCACCTCGTGGGCCCAAGGCCGGTCGAATCAAAACCAGTCCTCAGTTGAGCCGCTGGTCCAGGGCTCGCGCCATACGCTCAGGTCGCAAATTGGACCGTCCTATTCAGCAATTATCAGCTCAAGTTGGGAATTCTGATAATTCGGCTTTGGGGACTATTGTTATAGATGAAAATATTGATGGAACTGAATTCCAAGGATCTTCTCCTCGTAAGGAAGGCGGGAGTAATGGAAACTTTGTAGCGGATGTGGCGGCGGGTGGGAAAGCTATTTATATGGTATCCGATGGGACTGGATGGACGGCGGAGCACTTGGTTCACGCGGCGTTGGGCCAGTTCGATTATTGCTTGGTGGACCGGGTTTGCCCCGTTAATACCCATTTATTTTCCGGGGTGCGTTATTTCTTTATAGTTAAAGTTCGTTCTTTTACTAGTTAATGGTAATAGTTTGGTGGTGCACTCTTAGCCAGGTATTTCAGGAATCTCAATCTTAACTGACCATGTTTATTACAATTTACGTTCATATAATGGTTATTAATGTAGAAATGATTTGTTTTAGACCTTTGTACTTTTTTTTTTGCCTCACCCCGCCTGAGGATCGGGATATATGATTAATCTGTGGTTGAACTTATTTTTTATTTTTATATTCGTGGTTTGTTGAGATTGATGATGTGGAAACCTTGATGGAAATCATCAAGCAAGGAGCCAAGGAGGGAGTGATGCTTGTGTACACTCTAGCTGATCCATCAATTGCTGAAACAGCTAGACATGCATGTGAGCTTTGGGGTGTAACTTCTAGTGACATACTTAGCCCTTTAACAGAGGCAATCGCATCCCATCTTGGTGTCTCACCCTCTGGTCTTCCTCGTTGGGCTCCAGGACGCAAGAACTCACTCAACGAAGAGTATTTTCGAAGGATAGAGGCTATTGAGTTCACCATTAAGCAAGATGATGGAGCCTTGCCACAAAATTTGACCAAGGCAGATATTATTCTTGCTGGTGTATCTCGTACTGGGAAGACGCCACTGTCTATTTATCTATCACAAAAAGGATACAAGGTGGCCAATGTGCCAATTGTAATGAACCTCGAATTGCCAAGGAGTCTTTTTGAGGTTGACCCGGAGAAGGTGTTTGCCCTGACTATTAATCCTGTTGTGCTGCAAACAATTAGAAAAGCAAGAGCCAAGAGCTTGGGTTTCGGGGATGAGAACTGGAGCAGCTATTCTGAAATGGACTATGTTAAAGCCGAGCTGGAGTTTGCCAGAAATATTTTTCAGCAAAATCCCATTTGGCCGGTAATTGGTAAGTAAATATAATTCCCTAGGTTCAGCTAGTAACTAATATAAGAATCACCGTCAATGCGAAGTGAAATGAGAATTTATAGTTCTGATTTTCGTTTGTTCAAATCTCTTCCAGAGGTTTCGGGCAAAGCAATAGAAGAAACAGCAGCAATTGTGCTGAGACTATACCATGACAGAAAAAATAGATGCTCAATGCCGAGGATTTCTAAACGGTATTAAATGTGACAACTCCGTGTTCTTAAACAGTAGTGGATACGAATCTCATTTGGATAAAGAAAAATCGATCTTCTATGAAGAAAAAGATCGATAATATGCCTATTGTATACTCAGGTGAATTTTTTAATAGACAAGACCTAAAAGTTGTTTGTCATGTAATGGGTGTATTATATTGATCTGATCCCTTGACTTGCCGTATTTGCTGATTTAACTTGGTATGGTTATGCACCTTCTTGTAGCATGGTTGAACGCGACACTTGGCAGTCCTTAGTAATTTGGATCTTCTGATCAGACATTTAAGTGAATCCCTCATCTTACATATTCAGTATGACATCCCTTTATTCTCAAAGCAAAAATATGTTTACATCCCCATTGCCCGTTATCATTATTTGCGCACTGAACATTTAGTTATCTTTTTTATTACTCGAGCATTGCGATGAAAATTATTGGAGGAACTAAGTAATTGAGGGAAGGTTGAGGCAATTCACTTGATAAACTGTGGTTTCTGTTGGGTAATGGTTGACCGTTCGGGGCACTGGTTCAGTGATGCGGTCACTAAAAAGATGATTTTTTCATTTGAATAAAAACACATGGTACAAAAAAGCATAGGACTATACTTCTGTAAATGAACATTTTAGACGAACAATGATCAGTTCATTAGTGTTGATCATGGTCCTCAACACACTTCTCTCCGTTTTATGGCTGAGTTATCAACTTCAGAATAATCAAAATCATGTTTTATTTGCTCAACTCTCTGATTCTCAATGTTACTCCCATTTTTTCTTTAGGCTAAGATGATATATTGTCGATGGTTATCCCTAGAAAGCCACAACCAATATGAAGGACTAGTTTGCTGTGTGTTGCGGAAAAAGCAATCATATATGAATTAGAGGGTAACACCTAAAATGTGGCAATATGGCATACAATCTCTCTCTCCATCGCACTTTATATAAAGATAGACAAAACAAGTGTATAAACCGGTACTATACGTGACCTTGTGTCTTTCTCTTTTTGTCTTCCACTGGTATATAAATTGAAATATTCTTCATGCTTTCTGCTAGTGCCTGTAATTTAGTATTGATGCGTTTCTAATAGAAGCTGTCTACGGAAATAAAAGTTAGTTTCTTTTTCTCTCTGCTTGTTCCTTTTGTATTGCATCTTGTTCCGTACCTCTTAGCAGATTTAGCCAGCATTCTGGGACAAAAGAATCCTGAACATAAGTAATCAGTCGAGTATGAAATCTGGACCATCGCAGTTTGGCGGTAAATGCTCTTAATGTAGAGCATCGTCGTCCCCATTGATCTTGGTCATGGATAAGGTGAAATAGATCAATAGTATAGTCCCGATGCTTGAACTGTAGACAAGATACAAGATGATGAATCAAATTTGGTTAGTTGCGGCATGCGTGTATGAAAGATAATTTTACTTACAGAGTTGCGAAGAAGAAAAGTATCCTTCGTGGGTCAATGGTGAAGGAAGGCGGAGAACGTCGGAAACTAAACCTTTTGCTTCCCCATTTAGTTTCCACAGCATTGTTGCCATTGATGGTAATCTGATGATGGGGTTGGTTGTCGGTGGCCCCCATCGCCACTACCACACTTGGCTTTTCAGGCGTGCTGCTTCCCTTTAAAGTTGCTGCAAACGTACAATTTAATATTTGACACACTCTAGCGTTCATGCGTGCGATTTTAGGAAAAACTAAAAAGAACCTTCAACCAGCTAAAGTCCCACCATTTTATACCTACTCCGCACAATTTTTTTTACTCAACATATATGTACATACATATAATATGTGTAATACAAAAGGGTGGTTTAAACTTTGGACACCTTTAGTTTTTTCAAACTGACCTACTTGGGCTATTAAGAAATTATCCCAAAGTTAGCCATGATTAAGCTATAAACATTTCGGCTGCGAATATCATGTTATGTTCATGCATACACCGAATATCGGGCTTCAAAGAGAAGGCTGGCATTTCCGACGGACATGCTCATGTTCTAACGTCGCGTTAATAACTTGTATCCTAGTTTTAGAATTTAAGGTATTAGGGTTTTTGATGGGAATACAGAATAGTTACCATATCCATATGGATCTAACTATCTACATGGAGAGGTTTCCTCCCCATCTGGGATCAAGGCACCACTACCCATACGACTTCTAAAATATAACGTGTTGCCCCTGAGGCACAGACGAGTTGGTAAGACTTGGGGTGATGTGAGAATAACTTCCTCGAATTCACGGGTTCGATTCTCGGGTGGAGCATATTCCTCACTGAAATATTATGAGGTATGCTCTGGGAATTAGTCCGTTATATGGGTCCTTTCCCTCGTACCCCTGCCTACTCGTGCATATCCTCGATTTATCATCTATATGGGTCAAGGGGCCTCTGACTCCATTAATGGGTTAACTTCAAAGAAGTCTAAAATATAACTTGTTACATTTTATGTACAACCAAATTATTAATTACACGGCACCCCGAATATTTTTTATTAGCAATAGCATGATGTGAGTATAATCACATAGACAGATATATAAATGACTAATAAGTCCTCATAGTTACGTACACTAACAGACTTTTTTTTAAATCATAACAAAGTTAATATATCAAATCGTGGCATGTGAATAAAAGGTTGACCACAAGACAAATATTTTAAATGGCGTGTAGCTGTGACCAAAGAAGTGTGAAGAAATGGCATTTTGGCCTCTATCGATTGATTATGGACCCAAAGGAAACATCTAAACAAAAGGAGTGCATGTGTACAAAATGACTCAAAGACAACCTGAATAGTTAATGCGGAAAAATTGCTGGCCTTTTCGAGTCTCTTTCTCTATTCAATTCATTTGATATGTACAGAATTATCTTATTTGACATTTATTACCAGTTTTTCGGTTACCGCCCAATTCCCCTTAACATGAAGGGTGTAATTTAAAAAATGATATGTGGGTAAAAATTACGAGGATCAAATTTGAAAGAAGAGAATTTAATTTATTTCTTAAAAAACAGTTGGGGGAGAACTAATCATACCTGTAGGTGAAGTTGACAGCATGCAAGCGTCTCTCTCGTTAGCTCCAACAATGGAATTAATTTTCTTCTCTCCATATTTTCCGGATCCTTTTCTTGAAAGGTTTCTCTGCAACTTTGATTGCAGCCACCATTCACCAATTAAGTATATGTAACACAAATCATATGATTATGTATGCATGTATGTATTATTATTATATTTATATAAAAGCATTCTTTAACAATCAGATAAATTAAAGTAATCAAACTTGTTACCACTCATTAATCCATATTACATCATATGATAATCAAGAGCTTCTGAAAAGTCGGGCCAGATGTAGAACACTTTTCTTGAGATCGGTGAAGATAATATTTATACAGGTGGTAACAATAAAAAACATGTATATGAAACTGAAAACCTTACTGTAATTCTTGAATTTCCATTGATGTCTTTCTCCACTGGAAGGCAGAATCTGTCCATCTCCAGCACAAAGCTGTCGGGCTTGTTTAGTGATCCATTCGGGTTACTAGAAACAGAAGATTTTCGGCCTTCATCGGTTCCTAATCCCGATTCTCCGGACCTTACAGAGCTCTGGTTTTCCGAGCCCATCTCCACCTGAAAAACAATAGCAATTAATAGTAACACAAGGAGCGATGAAATTTATGCAGCTTTGCATATTCAATTATATTATATTATATACTACAAAAAATGTAGTAGAAACAAACGAACAAAAATGGCACCAACAGCAAGAACAATGAAACAGTACTTGTGTGTAATCAATATATACTTAAATGCAATGAGGAAATAACATTAACTAAAGCTTACCGTCATCATATTTTCTTGATCTCTCCGAAATTAAGAAAATTATATCATACAACTGATGTAATAATCGATATTGCTGGTGACTGGGTCAACTTTTGTTTGCCCAACTTCATGAATGGAAATCACGAGTGAATTTAGTTTGTTGTATAGTATGTCTCTCGTGAATGACAAGGTACAAAAAAGTTTCACTTGCACAGGAAAAACAATATTCACAAGAAACACCTAATCTAAATCAACAAAACTCGGTAAGACTTCGAACCATAATTAAACAAGAAAAACTCAAATCCTGTTTGTATCTGGACAGAGAAGAGAGAGTTGGCAAGGAGTGAAATGCAAGATAATTTTATTGGGAATGAGATATATATATATATATATATATATATCTCATTCCCAATAAAATTATCTTGCATTTCACTCCTTGCCAACTCTCTCTTCTCTGTCCAGATACAAACAGGATTTGAGTTTTTCTTGTTTAATTATGGTTCGAAGTCTTACCGAGTTTTGTTGATTTAGATTAGGTGTTTCTTGTGAATATTGTTTTTCCTGTGCAAGTGAAACTTTTTTGTACCTTGTCATTCACGAGAGACATTTTAGTTATTTCGTTACCTGGAAGCTACTTCTAAAAGGATAGAGCAAGTATTAGTTATTATATCTTTACCATCTCATTCCCATTTTATATTGCAGACAACCAAACTTGGGCCCTTTAATTTAACGAGTGACCTTACATAAATTTAATATTAAATATATATATATACATATGACATTTATAAACTCTACGAAATTCTTGTCGTATTTAACATTAACTTTTATAAACTTCATAAAACTATTGTGGTATTCAACGTTGATTTTATAAAACTCTTTAAAAGTCTGTAGGTTTTTTTATTGGAATTTTAACAACTTCATGAAACTCATTACTATGCAAATGTTAATGCATAAAATACAATAATAAATGTCAAATTTTTCTTTGGTCGAAGTTAAAGATTTGAATGGATTCCTAATTTCTTTTCTTCATTTTTCCTCTATTCTCTAATAAATATTTATCTATTTCTTTCCACAACCCATAAAAATAAAAACATATTTATATATAAAGATTAATAATTAATTATTTCCATATCAATTTTTTATATTTTTTAGTTGATTCGGGTATACATATTTTTATATTTCCAAGTTAACAATTTTTTACTATTCCAAATAAAAATTTTAAGAAGCTAGATATTTCAAATTTTTGAATTTTAAAATTTATGTTGCAATTTTAATCCATAATGATATACCATTAGTTAAATATTCAATTGTAATAAGAAAAATAATTCGAATATCTCTATTTAATTATTTGAACAAACATGGTAAAAATACATTGTTAAATCTATTGAAAGATAATAAGAATTAATATTTGATATATGAATCCATTGAATGTTATTAAAAGTCTATAAATGTCTACACAAATCTACGAAGTTAAAGCCACATGAGTTTATGAAATCTTTTACAACTGTATAAAATTCTATGGAATTCAATATAAATATATCAAATCCATAACATTACATTAGTTAAAAATATCATTAGATTTCTATAATGAATACAACCGTATAATTTTTCTGCATGGATATTTTGAGTGGATATCCCATGAAAGGGTCTGACCATATTTGTAATAGAACTAATATTTGTGGTATAAAAAGTCATAACCTCTTATCAATTGAGTAAGTTGAATATTGCTTGTTACCAAATTAACCCGCGAAACCGTAGTACAAGAGTGGTTGCCAATGTTTTTTTTAGGTTTTCGTCATTGTATTTATTTATGTATATGCATGACCATAATTATACATGTACATGATCATTATTAATTATTTGTAAAGATCAATGATTAAGAAAAAACTCCGCTACCTGATGTCGAGACTTATCTTGAATTTGCTTTATCGAATGACATGTTGTGAGGATATATTTAGATAGCGTGTTGAGTTGAAATTCTTGGAGTTGATTAGCCATAAATCCATTATTTTTCTCAGGCAAGTGCACCTTTTCTAGTTATGGATTTCCCTTCACAGTCCTACTTAGGTACATAACATCTTTTTATATTTAGTAAATGTAATTATTCATTTATAAGATTAATTTTCCTTTCCAGTTACAATATTTGGATTTTTATGTTATTATCCAAAGATTATTTTTTGGATATCTTAAAGTCAAGGATATATACTCAAATCATTTTGTTGCTCTAAAAATCAAACTGATAGGTAGAAATCAAAGCAGAAGTTTATTTATGTTATTCAGATTGTTCTGAACAGCTTAACTCAATTGAAAAGGTAAAAATTATATATAATCGTTACCTAAAACTGTGAAACATTTTATGTTTTACCTTTTGTTTGACATTAATTCATTTTTATTTGTAATAGAACTAATATTTGTGGTATAAAAAGTCATAACCTCTTATCAATTGAGTAAGTTGAATATTGCTTGTTACCAAATTAACCCGCGAAACCGTAGTACAAGAGTGGTTGCCAATGTTTTTTTAGGTTTTCGTCATTGTATTTATTTATGTATATGCATGACCATAATTATACATGTACATGATCATTATTAATTATTTGTAAAGATCAATGATTAAGAAAAAACTCCGCTACCTGATGTCGAGACTTATCTTGAATTTGCTTTATCGAATGACATGTTGTGAGGATATATTTAGATAGCGTGTTGAGTTGAAATTCTTGGAGTTGATTAGCCATAAATCCATTATTTTTCTCAGGCAAGTGCACCTTTTCTAGTTATGGATTTCCCTTCACAGTCCTACTTAGGTACATAACATCTTTTTATATTTAGTAAATGTAATTATTCATTTATAAGATTAATTTTCCTTTCCAGTTACAATATTTGGATTTTTATGTTATTATCCAAAGATTATTTTTTGGATATCTTAAAGTCAAGGATATATACTCAAATCATTTTGTTGCTCTAAAAATCAAACTGATAGGTAGAAATCAAAGCAGAAGTTTATTTATGTTATTCAGATTGTTCTGAACAGCTTAACTCAATTGAAAAGGTAAAAATTATATATAATCGTTACCTAAAACTGTGAAACATTTTATGTTTTACCTTTTGTTTGACATTAATTCATTTTTTTATCAGATGTTTGAAGATGATTTTGTAAAAGAATAAAATTAACACCACTCATCAAATAATTATCACTTATAACGACAAAGCTCTGTATCAATAAGCTATGGTTTATTGGTACTTTTAGATATATTTGTAATCAAAGTCAGTAACAATATAAAATTTAATTGAAAACTGCCGAAAATAGGTTAGGATTGTAATTTTCACCTTTTTTAAAAAAAAAAAAAAAAAAAACCATTTCCTCATAGGGAAAAAAACAATTGTACAAAGCAACATCACCCGATGGCGCAATGCCAAATCATAAATTTGTTCTTTGGCGTTAAGTTTTAAGAATCGGTCGGAAGATTTGTAGATAAGAAAAAGACCGCAGCGGGGAAAGATGGGGAAGGAGCTTGGCATATATATACATGTCACTTTTCAATTTCTTTGGTCGATTAATAATAATAATAATAAAATTTATAAATTTTTTGAATATCTGTCGGGTATGGGCCACGGGTCTGGACCACCTCTCTTCCACGCCTGCAGTAGCCCGGGTATCTTGCTGAATCGCCACAGAATAATTTTGTATTGTGGTATATATCTTTATTTTATTTTTCTTGAGTAGATTGTATTCATATAATTTGGCTTACTCTATTGTTAAATGATTTCCAATTCAAGTTACAAAAGTCTATAAATAAGAAAAAGAAATTACCGCCGAACGTATTTTGTTTCAACATATTTTTTCTTCATGCTTAGGCAAATTTTAGAACAATCAGCTCCAGAAAGGTTCAAATCCATAAAAAATTACAGTAGTTGACGTAAATAATGGTATATTTTCAATATGAATTACTTTGAAATTTAATTATCCGATATTTATAGGTCTAGAATCTCAACCAACATTAAATTTTATGATATATAAGCCCATAAAATATATGACTGACCTAAATGATCAGGACATATTTTTTAATTACATTAAAACGGTTAGCTGGACTTACAATAATTTTTATATTAAAAACCAATATATATATATATATGTATATATATATATATAGGTGTAGAACTGTTGACTTTAGAACTTTATAAAAATGCTTACAGATTTGCCACATGAAGCCGGTAGCCCAAGTCAACTCTCTGCAATTTACAATATGCCGTGGCAATGAATGTATCTACTCAAAAAGTTATACCCTTTTATTTTCCGAGCGATTGATGTTTTATTTTAATTCTTTAGTTTTCATTTGGCTAAGAAAATAGAATTAATAATACGACGTCAAGGGAGAACTCTTTATGTAATTAATTTAATCATAGAGATAGAAAATGGCTATATACCAATTGGAATATTGAATTAATTCAAATAATCTTGGGAAATTGAGTTGATTTAGTAGAAGACGGTCGGTATGTTCAAATGGTGGGATGTCATGAGGTAGAATGCAATTATGGATCGGTACCATCAACATTTAAAGGTATTTGCAAGAACATTTAGTAATTAAATCAATAATTTCTAACTGGATAGAGATACTGTGGATATTTAATTTGTAAATACCTGATTTTTACTTCAACTTCTAATTTGTGAATTTTTTTTCGGCTTATGTGTTTTTTACTAATATATTAAGTTATAATTAAGTTTGAAAGCAATTTCTCCAAACCCCTAAGCATTTTTTTTATAATTTCTAAAAATATAACTTCTAATCAAGATCCACTTCCTTATAATTTTGAAAAATATGACTTCTTAATAAGTATAACTTCTACTAACATTCCCTTGGTTTAATTAATAAAGGCATTTGATTCAAAAAATTTAATTTGATCCGTAGAATAATCAATAATCAGCATTTTTTGACTTGCGATTTAAAAAAAAGTGAACATGAAAATAAATTTTTTATCCAATAACTTTTTAAATCTTAAGTACTTTGAAATATTAAAATTTCAAATTTTAGTAGCGTGCACTAACTTTTAAGTTTTGATTATTTTAATTCAGAGAAGAGCTGATAGATCACACCAGAGTTCGAATCAGATCAACACGGAAATAGATCAAATCAGAACGACAAATCAATTTGAACAAGTATTACTCAATACTGGATAGAAGTTGTTCGAACTGATTTGCTCAGTACGGCAAAACGTCATTTCAATGCAGTCAAATTGCAAAATAGCATCACCTAATCCTGTACGAAGAAAGGACAACAAGTACATAAAAGTCATAACTTACAGAAACTTTTCAACGGCTATAAACTTGTGTCCAAAGTTCGTATCAGATCAGATGCTATAAATACAAGACTGAACTGATATGAGAAAGGAGACTGTGTGCTACAAGGGCGAGAAATAGAGAGAAAAGACAAAAAGCAAACGAAACGCTGATGTCGTTGGAATTCATTGAAAATCTTTATGAAGACGACAGTGTGTGGATACATTCGAGGGTATACATTATAACAGATCACATCCTTACACATACATACATTCGCTCACAAATATGAGAGCTGAGCGAAATTAGCTTAGTTAATGTAAACCAAATCATATTGACATGTGTAGTTTTCACACAGAGACATTAAACAAGTGTAGCGAGATGAGTTCGGAGTGATGAGTCTAGGAGTTTTAAGTTGGACAGTGTGATAAGCCTTAGCTGAAGTGAGTCAAGCCGTTGTATAAATCAAAATCTTCTAGTGAAGTCTTTTAGTTTAAAAGAAGGGGACGTAGAAACGGTGGCTTCGAACTTCCATAAACAAATCCATTGAGTATTTTTTTACTGCTTTGTCTCATTCATGCTTTGAACCGATGTTTTAGTTCAATTTTGAGGGAGAATTTTGAGTATTTTTTCGCTTGATATTTCAAACGAAACTCGATATAACTCTCGGTGCTCTTCAAGAACAGGAGGTATTGCAACTCCCTTCTTATATAGATCGCGGTCTGCTCATATTGTCTCGTTGTTTTTAAAATGCTGTGACTTTTAAACACGCATTGTCTCTGCTCCGTGTTGTCCCTTCGTAGCGTTGCGATCCGATCCGTTCTTAAATTCCTAACATACTTGCTTGTCGTCAAAAAATACGGACCTGATATCGGAAAATGTTAACATATAATACCAAAAATACCGATTGGCGATAATTGATGTCTCGTCACATACCCTATCAACAACTGAACCGATATAGTGGAAAATTATAATTTAGCATATTAAAAACTTTACTTAGAACTCAATGGACCAAAATTCAAAATTGGGGAAGGTATTGGGAAAACGAGAATGATGAGCGCTTCTCTCGAGTTCCGTGCATATATTTCATTTTAAGTGTCATAATATATGTATACATAATAAATTAAAAAAAAAACAAAATTATATGATTAAATTGATCTACGGACTGAATAAATTGTCTAGTCCAATATCACGAAGGCCCAGTTAATTTTGCAAATGAAGAAAGCCCGAGATTAAACCCAAAAACTATGGCATACTATATGTACACACACAGATACATGGATATATCTAAAAGAGATTTCCTTTTTTCTATGCAAATGGTTTTCTAGTACAAGAAAAGTTTTCGGAGGAAGATAAGATTTTTCGAAAATCCTCGTTTGCCTTTTGCGGAATCTTCATGATATGTATATATATGTATGTCTTTCTAACTTCTTTGTGCATGCCTCTTCAAATTCGCACGTATCTCTTCCTCTCTCGAATCAAACTCCTTCGTGAACAAATTTACGGACTCTATCAATGGTTTTCCGGATATTAGATAACGATCGTTTCCGACTCTATTGCTGGTTACACTGTGTCGTTACTGTACTGTGTGTGGCCTGTCTGCTTTCATGGCTGAGCCTGACCCCCAGAAATCCACGTTTCCAGATATCTTTCGAGTCCAGCAGCATGAATCAGTCTACGGACAAGCACTTGCTGTTTAACCTCAGAATCTCGAATCCAAACAAGCGTATGGGGATATTTTACAGCGGCATCACGTTGAATTTGTACGAGGGCTGTTGTCGTGTTATCGGGACAAACTCTACTCCACCTTTCTACCAGGGATACAAGAATACTACTTCACTCGACATTCTGATCCATGCCACCACTCAACAAGGATCCAGTGATGGAAATATAGACCATATAGTTGGGGTGCATACAGATGTCAGGTTTCGGATAATGAGATGGAAAACCAAGTTGCGTCAGATAGAATACAAATCAGTTTTCCGCATGGCGCCGGAGTACGAGGCCGGAGAAGCACAGGCGCCCACACCCGCCGGCTTTGGAATAAAAGCTTCCGAAAATCTCACGTTTTAATCTACACGAATACACAATCAGGTGGATTACGTTATTTGAGTGTTCATTTTTTATGTTATCCTTTGTATAAACAATACACCAATGATTCCAATATATCTCATTAGAGTAAACTGAACGAGATCAATTGAGATGCATTCTCATGTTTAGCAGCAAGATATAATAGATTTCAGTATTTTCCTTTGCTTATATTTTATAAATATCTATATAAATAATCAATATCATGAATTTCTTTAGTAATCAATGTTTTATAAAGCTGTTCCAATCATAATTCGAGTCGAGTCCTCTCAACTTCAAACTCTATTTTCAGTAGTTTTTTTTATTATATGACCAGAGATGAATTTTAGCAAAGAATTAATTTATTAATTGGCGCTGAAGTTGAGAGGACTAAGCACCGTAAGGAGATTTAAAGCATCATTTACTTTCATCTTCCACCTTGGTTGTGCATGACCCTGAAGGGTCTATATATCCAACCATTAAAAATGCAATGCCCAATTTTGAAAACTAACGGATTCCAAAAAAAAAAACTTTATTTTTTGTTTATAATTAATTAAATACGATGTTAATTAATGTTAAATTCTCCCGAATGATTAATTTCAAATTTGTTATTTTTAACAATTTTCTTCTTTGAATATATTTTATTCAAGAAAAAATGTTAAATTTAGATATCATTACTATCTAAAATCTGGTGTTCTAACATTTTCAGGCTTTGCTTGTGTATATTAACGGATTTGATCTGAAAAATTTTAAGAGAATCTATTACCATAGTATTTGTGTTCCTAATATGAATGATAGTTTACATGTAAAGGAAAAGATTAAAGAAAAGAAAGAGCAAAAACTAGGCAGCAGCTGGTTGCATTCCGCTCAAAGATATCAGCGTAGACCTATTACTAAATAAGAACAATTTTTTCCCAGGAGGCGCCGATGCTTTATACATCACGCTTGCAGATTTAATGCTGTAGAATATTGCATGTTCTGATTTTACTATAAAAAGCAACACATCATCTGTGATTCCACGAATGTAAATATCCTCACCCAAATCTGGAAAATCTCTCCAGAAAGTCAAGGGTATATCTATTCTGTTCTTACTCCATCTCTTCTTGCTGAAGTCTTCCAATATCCACACATGAAGTCTTTGTCTCACGACGGTAACAAACGATAACACTGAGCAGTTCCAACGCAGAGGCCACATGGTGGCCCTGTCCGAAAGCAAGTTGATTGGGAAGTCTACTTGCAAAAATTCTTCTTTCTCTATTGCTATGCAAATCAACTTGAAGTCACCGTATTCAGATTCCTTGACAGCGTAGAAGACCCCGTTGATGAGTATGCAGTCTTTCAGTTTGTCAATTATCGGGTCATATGATATCCCTGCAGGGATGTCAATGGATCGCCACGAAGAATCGGTCCCAATCGTTAGAACTTCGCAGCCTAACCGGTCATGTGTGAGTTCCTCATGATACAGATACACCAGCTTGTATTCATGGCGGGTTGATATGTAACACATCGACATGGTTAAGACTGAATTCTTGGGACAAGGTAGAGTAAGAACCTGTTTCGTGGACGGGTTCTTTATCCTATATGTATGAGTTGAGTTGCACTTTTCCAACTGTAATCCATGGAGGAAACACATAATGGAGGAGGATTCCAGCCCCGCAGTACTATTATCCCTGTCTGGTGTATCACCAGTGTCAGCATGATAAGAGATAACAAGGCTAGCCTGCGGCTCCATGTGTTTCTCTACGAATCTTGGATCTTCAATAGTGTCACGCCACAATTTGCACACGGTTTTGAATCTCAGCAACGATATAACAGGCAAATAACACAAGATTTCGAAGATCAATTCGTATGGTAGGTATGGCTTTTCAATGTCTTCTGCTGAGTTTGCTCTTCTTCTCCTCCTCGATTTTCCGGAGTTCGCGTCCATTCTTTGCCTTTTCGATTTCATTCTTCTGCAGTTACTTTTGCAGTCCGACATAATTTTGCGTTGTCTTTATTGTTCAAGACTGGTATAGACTGCAAACAAAAATATAGAGAAATTAAAACTCAAACGCAGAATTTGATTGGAAACAGTACTAATGCAACATAAGTATAATGATACTTCACACAAGACTTAGTATAAACATGATGCATGCATAAAGCGATAAAATTTTAAGGATAAATTTATTTTAAATCTTCATACAAAAATATTTGTTTGCACACTCTAATTCTAATCCTAAAAAAAAAAAATTCTCCACTCCCAAATCTACGTTATAACAATAGGTACAAAACATTAAAAATAAAATATTATTATAATATATTTGAGTACAAATACTCTCCAAATCCTCATTTATTTAAAAGATAAAAATAGGTACAAAACGTTAAAATAGAGTATTATTATATGATATTTGAGTACAAAAGTTAACATTCAGTACGAAAAATAAGATTTTGAGTATAAAATTAGAACAACCTTTTATAATTAACATTTGCTACATATATTTGATACTCAAATATCATATTTCAATACCTAATCTGAAATGATGAGTACTCAATTATCATATATTAATATCATATTTAAAATATTTTGTAACGATTATCACTAAACAAAAAACAGTTTTATAATTAATACCAAGACAATGTATACATGTTCTATAATCAAAGTTCATCTATTAGTACTGGGGATAAAACAGTTGGTACTCAAATATCATATATTACGTACTATAATAATTTATACCCAACTTTTATCGGAACAAACTTTTTCTGTGGTCAGGGACTGCAAACACATAATCTTCCTGATAGGGTTTGGAAGCAAATTTATTTTTGGATTAGGGATCTCACTCAAATTTACCAAATTTTAATACAGTAGATTTGATACCCTGATGACGTTGTTTAACTTTTCTTTTTTCTTTTAATGGTAACATATTGCATGATAACAACCAATCGCTACTATTCAGTGTACACTTCAAAACCTTATATCCAAACACAGAGAAGGCAACTAGACAAACCTTGTTGATACCATAAATCGAACCTGTAATCATATTTGACCATGAGAATACCCACTCTAACAGCTTGCACAATCCATTAGATCTAATCACTTAGTTTATTATTATCTTTATTGTGCAAGAGTGGTATAGATTGCAAACAAAAATATAGAGAAATCTAAACTCAAACTCAGAATTTGATTGGAAACAGTACTAATGCAACATAAGTATAATGATACTTCACAAAAAACTTAGTACAAACATGATGCATGCATGATAAAATTTTAAGCCAAATTTCATTTTAAATCTCGAAACTATAACTAAATTTTGCTTTTAGTTATGTGAGAAAAAAATATTTGTTTGCCCTCCCTAATCTTAAAGAAAATGTTTCTCCATTCCCCAAATCCACATTTGTTTCACAAATAAACATATGTACAAAACTTTAAAACTAAAGTATTATTATATGATATTTGAGTACAAATAGTTTTAGTTAATACGAAATATAAGATTTTGAGTATAAAACTAGAACCATATTTTACCATTAACATTTGGTTATATATTTGCATACTCAAATATCATATTTCAGTACCGAATCTGAAATAATTAGTACTCACTTTCATATATTAAACCATATTTGAAATATTTTATAGATTATCACTAAACGAAAAACAATTTTATCATTAATACCAAGACAATGTACACATGTTCTATACTCATATATTAGTATCGAGTTTGAAATGGTTGGAACTCAAATATCATATATTATGTACTATATTTTCAGTAATTTATCCCCTATCGGATAAAAATATTTCATCAAGAGAGTTTAAACACATTTTTCACTGGTCAGGGAGTACAAACACATAATATTTCTTATAGGAATTGGAAACAAAACAATCAAGTTTGCCCAAATTTTAATATAGTAGATTTGATACGCTGATGACTTTGTTTAAAGTTTTTCTTTTATTGATAACCCGTTGCATTGTAGCTAGCAATCAATCGCTACTATTCAGTGTACACATGAAAACCTAATATCCAAACACAGAGAAGTCAACTAGACAAACCTTGTTGATACCCTAAATCAAACTTGACCATGAGAATACCCACTCTAACAGCTTGCACAATCCATTAGATCTATTAACTTATTTTATTATATTGTACGTCACTGGAAAAGTATACTTCTGATAAAAGGTGGTTCAACCATGAATCATCAAGTAAGATGAAAATAAACCATGCATATCCTGATAGTCATCTCTGGCCTGCATCTGCATATAGATTTGTTTTGTGTTACGAATTCAAGAAAAGAATTTAGTGAGAATTCAAACCTGTTAGAGCGTTGAAAGAACGAGGGAGAAAAAGGAAGGGTTGAGTGGGCGAAAAGGAAGGGGTCGATGACATCACGCGGCGCTAGGGTGAAAACAATTTATACATTTAAAAAGATAAAAATCGAATCAACGCCATATTCCTTTTAATTCCACCAACTGGAAAGGAATTAGTATAAACAAAAAAAGTAAACAAAGGGGGGGACAAGTGTATAATATTTATCAAATTGGTCAAAATTTGATCTTATACAGTAATTGATAATTTCTTATTAATTTTATATAGAGTACTGATATATATGGTAATATTAATATAACTTCTTTAAAACACTAGATTGTATATGTTAAACAAAGGAAACAAAATCTTGGAGATACTACAATATCCACTTTTCCAAGAAAATAGGGAAATTATCAATTACAATATTTCTCCTCTCCCTCGTACATAATTTTTTACTTACGTGGATGTATTCAATCAATGACATTTATTTACTTTTATAGATTTCGATGGATTTTAAAAATCCAGAAGTATTTAATTGACACATTTATGAATTCTGTAAAAGTTTGTGGTATCCAAAATAGATTTTCATGAAATTTTAAAAAGTCAAGTGGTATTCAATCTCAACTTTTTAAAACTCCATAGAAATCTACAGATATCCAAATTACTATAAACTCTGTGTCATTCTTATGAAATCATCTATGTACAAACTATAAAGTCATATGTATAACAATAAAAAATAAAACTTTTCACCCTTGAGATTTGGTGAAACTTTTATCTCATACTCAAATTTCTTTACCTTTATCTCTCTTCAATATTCAATTATTTCCAACTATCACAAGATTTAATACTTTTTCGTTATTTATATAACTAAAAAGTTTCTAAATCCTAAATACTAAATTTTTCAATAAGTTATATATATTGTTGCGATCGAAAAGAGAATTAAAATACAGCTCGAGAGTTCAGAGGGGTGAATGAACTCCTTTCGCAATTTTCACGAAAACTCCTTTAAAATAAATTTACAAGTCTTCGGCTTAACTCTAAGCTGAGTTGCCAGTTTGTAGCATCTCAGCATGCTCTGTTCTCTCGAGTAACAACAATAAGTACGGAAAGAACTCAATTGAACAGTGCCCGAAGGTATTTTTCGTCTTATATGTTATTTATTGTTTTGTAAATTTAAAAAATATATATGTTATTAATAAATTATTTGACTACAATATGGTTTAGGTAAATATTTTTTGGTGGATGGTGGATATCAAAATCTTCGTCAGTTCTTGGCTCCTTTTCAAGTGTCCGTTATCACCTCCAAGAGTTCACGGGCCAAGGTCGTCATCCCGAAGATGCAAAAGAGTTGTTCAATCTTTGTCATGCTTCTTTGAGGAACGTTATTGAGCGGGTGCCTTATATATTCAAATCACGCGTTCCACCACCGTACATTAGAGCAAGTTTACGAAGATAACAAACCTTGATCAAATATTTGACATCCAAGAACAACATCGAGCAAATGCTAATGCATTGAGGGATACAATAGCCAATCGAATGGAGAGCGATGTTGATCATAGTAACAATAATGAACCTCCTTAGGTACTTCAAATGAATAAATACTAGATATTAATCTAATTTATTTGTTTTGATTATTTATTATTTATTAAAAAACAGAGTGTTGAATTGATTAAAAAATTAAGTTTTGCGCATTACATATTATTTTATTAATAATTTTTAATTGAGATGCAGTATATTATATTTAATTTTTTGGATTCCTTTATAAAGTATGTTAATAAAAGATTTACTTTAAATGGAAAAATGTTATATTTATAAGTTCAAACACATTATAAAAAGTTAAAATTATAAAAATCATAAATTATTAAATCCATAAAAACTCCTTACAAATCCATAAAAATCTCTCTAAAAATCTATAAAAATTTAGTAATCAATTAAATTCTTTTTTATAGCTCCATGAGATTTCATGAATGTCTACAAAATTCCTATCAATTCCACAAAATCTATCATTTTAAAAAGATTAATAAAAGTCATTAAATATCTAGATTGAATATATCTCATTAGAGAGTCGTGTTTAAAAGTGAGAAAATACCAACTTCCTATACCGAAAAATACCAATATTTTCTATTTATGTAAAAACGATTTAGTGCGATATTGTGACCGAAATATATTGGATTGTATCTATATGAAATTTATATTTTTCGATATCCGAGATAATATTTATAAATAATGAAATACATGCAAAAGCTCCCTTAACGATGGTTTCATGAAAGATCAAAGATATAATATCTGTCATACTTCTGGGATACCAACGCAACAATATAATACTTTTACTACTGTAATTATAATAATTATATAATACAAAAATCAAGACTGAAGATTCAAGTCAAAGTGAACTATTTTAAACCTAATTGTATTTGCAAACATCAAAATCATTTTATATATATATATATGCCTCTCTCAGTCTCTCTACTATTTAATTCGTCCTTGCTCTACTCTCAATCTCCTTTACAGCTCCCAAAACTAATCATTTTGTGATTTGATTTTCTTCAAGTATGTAACTATATAGCAATGGCAGCAAACAGTTTTCTTTTGTTATGAATGTTATAATATGATATACCGCACGTTTGCACCCGTCTGTTTTGCATGGTCGAAGAATTAATCACAATATGAAACAGAGATCCCAGCAACATGAAAGCCTTGAAATTCAAGTATCCAAGTAAAGCTTGATATATATATATATATATTAAGAAAGATTTGAGATAGATATTAATTGCTAATCATGACATGGTTAATTAGGGTTGGGTAGATTGCTGATTTGGTTTGTTTTGTTGAGCTCCATGTTGATGCAGTTCCCTTTCTTCTCTGAAGACAGCTGCAGCAGAAACATAATAGGCCACTGCGAATAGTCCATGTATGAAACACAAAACTCCTCCTATAGACAGCAGTCGATGGTGAACTATTCCACAATCTTTTCTCGATTTCGAGTTTGCTAATGTTCCACAGATGAGGAGAGTGAATGCAATACCTAACATAATCCTGAGACACCAGTACAGTTGGCTGTTACATTGGTGTGAACAAAATATATACAATGAAAAACAAATCAAGTATATATAGGTACCATGCCAGAACGTGGGAAGCAAAGGCGAGTTGCTTGTTAGGGGAAGCTCCATCCATTTCTTCCTTGGATCTGATGAAGACGCATCCAGCCAGCAAATTGGTTATGACGTGAGCAACGGACAAGAGCACAACCGCAGCCAGACCAAGTTTGAAAGCCTGATGACTGGGGTCTCGGCATTCCAAAATCCACACTCTCAAATGTTTAACCTGAAACACACAAATTGTAAATATGCAAAACAGTGAACATGAACTTTTCCAGGTTTATTGTGTTCTATCATAAGACAAACCTTGTTCTGGGCAATCTCAGCCTCGATTCCGAGAATTCCAGCTACTGTGTCCATAACCATAACAAGAATACAGACGAGAAAGTCCAGATTTCTAGCCATATATGAATTTAACACACGACCAGATCACGCGGGACTCTTCCTCGTTCCTGTGTTCTTTGTCTTATTTCGCAAAAGCACTTGATATCAGACTAAGCAATGAATCCTTCCAGCTGCACGTGAACAAAGTGGATCGAACCCACATGGAGAGGCTAATATTTAATTCCTGAGCATCGAGGAAAAAGGTTTCTTTTGTCTCCAGATATCTCTTTACCCTGCAATATTTCTTTTTTTGTTGTACACTCAAGTCAGATTCCTTTCATGGGCGACAAGAAAAGCAGCAGGATGTTCATTCATATATTCAACTGCATGCAATTTTTTGGATCCACCTCGCAATATTTAGATTTAATAAATAAATTATATTAACACCGATTATTGGATTATTATGGAGTAAATTACTTATCAAGTGTCGTTTGAATTATTTGATGATCAATTAAGGCAGCTGGTAAATCATTTGGATTATAATGAATCAAAAGAAGACATAATTAAACTCTACTACATGCACGTAAAGGTATAAATATATCCTTTTTTTCAGAAAAAGAAATAACGAACTTAATTTCGACGTCAACATCATGTATGAACACCAAAAACAAAAAAAAAGTAATAACCAATAAGGATTATAATTCTACTATGTACAAGAGTATTAAAAAAATAATGTATAAAAAATTTATTAAACGATAAAAGAAAACAAAAAAAGGCACATCCATGTTTTCTTCATCTCTCTTAAATAATCAGGAAAATACACGTTTACTAAACAATATATATATAAATATAAAGTTGATAGTGTGGGCGTGTGGAGATGCTCAGCCGAGCACCTCATGAAATTGTGGAGATGCTCGGCTGAGCATCTCCAGGCGATCACACAGGCGCCCACCACATCATGCCTATATATATATATACGGATTTGAATCCTGCACAACTTATTTTTCACCTCCTTTCCGACTACTACGTGGCACAATGTGATTGGACCAATATTTTAATTTCAATATTTTTGTCATGTTTTTTTAAATTCGGACAAATCATATGATGTCATGCGATAATCGAGAAAGGAGATGTGAAAGTTGAATGTGCAGGATATGACACCCTTATTTATTTATATATGTATATATATACAAATTTGATACAGTGGGCACCGGGATGACGTGACACTTCCTGGTGTTGCCACGTCACCCCGATGTCCACAAAGTGCCCACTGTATTATCTCTTATATATATATATATATATATTAGGTTCTCTCCTCCATAATGTTGCGATCATCATCGTAGAGTAGAGAACCCAATAATAGAGCCACTGTAGCATGGAGTACCATCGCACCATTGGAGAGGAGAGAACCCAATAATAGAGCAAGAGAGTGAGTGTTGTATAATAGGAATAGATTATTTAATTATTTAAGAACAAAGAAACTTTGGATTAATTTATTTTTAGTTAAAATTGAATGCG
The DNA here is from genome assembly GCA_001598015.1 of Dorcoceras hygrometricum. NCBI lineage: Eukaryota > Viridiplantae > Streptophyta > Magnoliopsida > Lamiales > Gesneriaceae > Dorcoceras > Dorcoceras hygrometricum. The sequence goes on from KQ988996.1 coordinate 171,459, forward strand.
TTTATTAAATGTTGATACTTAAATATATCTGTATTATAATTTTGAAATAAGTGTTTTTTAAAAAATGAAAATAAGTGCAAAAATTAAAATAATAGTTAAGATTATAGCAGTTGATGTCTTAAAATGAAATATTATTTATATAACATAAATTGTTGAATAAATATAAGAAAGTGGAAATAATAATTGTCAACACACAAAAAAGCCTAAAGATTGATTACAAACTTAATAATTATTTTATGAGGCACAAAAGAAAATATTTTACAATTAGTTTCCCCGGGTCATTTAAAAAAGAGGGACCCCTCTTGGTCTTATTTAAAAAGAAGGGAGTTGACTTTTGTTTTTTAAAAGGAAGGGAGTGGGTTTGTAAGAGGATACTTAAAATTGTTAAAAATAATAATATTTAAACAATTATTTTTATTCGCATTTATGATGTTTCCCACCAACCCACCAACCACCAACGTCGTCCCCTTGATGACCGACCAGACGGAACAGACTTCATTTGCTCTTTTGTTCTGGATTATCCGACATCCTGGGTTCCTTTGTTCTTAGGTTCTCCGACATTATTTTGCTCGCCGAAGGAAAATATTGAATAAAGAGATCAAAATACAGAGTGAGTAGTACTACTGGAGCTCAAGCATTTGCCGATCTTAACCATACTTTGTTTGTTACTGGGTCGCGATCATAATACAGAGTGAGTAGTACTACTGGAGCTCAAGCATTTGCCGATCTTAACCATACTTTGTTTGTTACTGGGTCGCGATCATAATACAGAGTGAGTAGTACTACTGGAGCTCAAGCATTTGCCGATCTTAACCATACTTTGTTTGTTACTGGGTCGCGATCATAATACAGAGTGAGTAGTACTACTGGAGCTCAAGCATTTGCCGATCTTAACCATACTTTGTTTGTTACTGGGTCGCGACCAAGATTTGTGTGGGTCGCGACACATACTTGCTTGTTTGCTACTGGGTCGCGACACACATACTTGTTTGTTTGCTACTGGGTCGCGACACACATACTTGTTTGTTTGCTACTGGGTCGCGACACACATACTTGTTTGTTTGCTACTGGGTCGCGACACACATACTTGTTTGTTTGCTACTGGGTCGCGACACACATACTTGTTTGTTTGCTACTGGGTCGCGACACACATACTTGTTTGTTTGCTACTGGGTCGCGACACACATACTTGTTTGTTTGCTACTGGGTCGCGACACACATACTTGTTTGTTTGCTACTGGGTCGCGACACACATACTTGTTTGTTTGCTACTGGGTCGCGACACACATACTTGTTTGTTTGCTACTGGGTCGCGACACATACTTGTTTGTTTGCTACTGGGTCGCGACCCAGAATTTGTCTGGGTCGCGACCTATTTTTTTTTGAATCCTTTCAGCTAACGTATTTTATAATAATTTTGCAGGTTATGCCGACAGTCATTGTATTCGAGTATGACGGTGAATGGAAAAGTAACAATGATGAAATCCCGGTATTTAAATGGTGTTCAAGGTCAGGTTGTAAGTGGGCAGCGATTCCTGTTGATGGTGAAATTTGTTCTTTTGAATATATACGATCTGAGATGTACAAGATCATGGGTCTAGTTGGCACAGAACGTTTGAGAATAAGTTATGTACCGGACGTGAGACACTGGCATATGCGTCCAATTTATATTGAGAATGATAATGATTTGAAAGCTTATTTATATTTCGGTTGTCCAAAAGACAGACCTGTGCTGCATGTTGAAGTTGAACCCAGTATTATCTCTGAAGAAGTTGGGATGGAATCAAGAGCATTTGATATCGTCGTTGGAAGTGATGAACTGGGAGATGCAATATTGACAGAAACTGTGGGTGGTGGCAATGTGACGGATTACTGCTATGATGAATATTTTGACCGAAATATTGTCTCTACCGCAGAGGTTTCTGTGTCTGAATATTCATTGATGAATAACGTTACCGAACAAGAAAACGATGTAGAAGAAGACATCGGTGTTGGCGTTGGTCATTTGGATGATGTGGAGCACATTATTACGCAATCGGATGAACTTAATATCGGTGTTGGCGTTGGTCATTTGGATGATGTGGAGCACATTATTACGCAATCGGATGAACTTAATATCGGTGTTGGCGTTGGTCATTTGGATGATGTGGAGCACATTATTACGCAATCGGATGAACTTAATATCGGTGTTGGCGTTGGTCATTTGGATGATGTGGAGCACATTCTTACGCAACCGGATGAACTTAATATCGGTGTTGGCGTTGGTCATTTGGATGATGTGGAGCACATTCTTACGCAACCGGATGAACTTAATATCGGTGTTGGCGTTGGTCATTTGGATGATGTGGAGCACATTCTTACGCAACCGGATGAACTTAATATCGGTGTTGGCGTTGGTCATTTGGATGATGTGGAGCACATTCTTACGCAACCGGATGAACTTAATATCGGTGTTGGCGTTGGTCATTTGGATGATGTGGAGCACATTCTTACGCAACCGGATGAACTTAATATCGGTGTTGGCGTTGGTCATTTGGATGATGTGGAGCACATTGTTACGCAACCGGATGAACTTAATGTTCGGCCTAGTGGTGATACATTTTCGTTCACCGACGGTTCTAACTTGTACGTCGGTCAGGAGTTCCAAAGCAAGGCTGCCGTGCAAAAGGAGTTATCTAAAATTGCTTTGAACCCTCTTTTGAATTCAAAAATGTCAAGTCATCTCCGCTTGTATATGCCGTTCGGTGCGTTAATAAAGGTTGTACATGGAGAATCTGGACTTCGAAAGTTAGAGACTCCGATATTTTTGCGATTCGTACGTATTGCAACACACACATGTGATTTGACAGGAAGACGTACGAGACAACGACAAGCAAGTTCGTCCGTTGTTTGTGACATGTTGGTGGAGAACTTTGAAGGACAACAAGTGACTCCCAACCCAAAATCTATTATGACCATGATGCGCAATAGAGGAGTTGAAATTACCTATTACAAAGCTTGGAAAGGTAAACAACTTGCTCATGATATCTTCAGAGGTGATCCTGAACAAAGTTTTGCAATTCTGCCTTCTTATCTGAGCATGGTGGAAAAAATGAATCCAGGTAGCATAACTGATTTAGTACTTGATGAGGATAGTAGATTCAAATATATGTTCCTAGCTTTTGGTGCATGTGTGAAGGGCTATCGATGCATGAGAAAAGTAGTCACCATTGATGGTACATGGTTGAAAGGAAAGTACGATGGCGTTTTACTGGTGGCCTCGGCTCAAGATGGAGATTTTCACCAGTACCCGTTGGCTTGGGGCGTTGTTGATGTTGAATCTACCGCTTCATGGAGTTGGTTTCTATCGAAATTACTGTATGTAGTGCCTGATGAGGAAGAGTTGATGATCATATCTGATAGAAATCCAGGGATCATTGCTGCTGTTTCCGGAGTGTATCATAACGCTCATCATGGTCATTGTATATGGCACTTGTCGCAAAATATGAAACTGCGTTGCAAGAAGAAGGGTTGCACGGAAATGTTTATGCACTTGGCCAAGATCTATAAGCAGAGTGAGTTC
>KQ988996.1:178135-207616 GCA_001598015.1 Dorcoceras hygrometricum
TTCTTATGCCATTTCCTCGTCACCCAGTGGCACATCCGGGGCAGTGAGACATCTGCATCCTCTCTACGAGTTGCAAAAGCCTCAGCAACACCATTATAAATTTCGTAGGCCAATATCTTACAAAAAAAAAAAGAATAAACCACATGTTATTTTAAATGAAACATATCAAATTTAAAAAATTAATCTATACAAACATGTAAATAAAATATACCTGCAATGGCTGAACAAAGCCACTGAGGTGGAGGCTTCCAAATCCGCTGAACTTTGGATCCCGCTTCCTCTTCTTCGCTAAAGTTGTAAACTCTTCAAATCTAGCTCGGAGGTCTTTTCGAAGACCAAATAGAACTTCCTCGTAGGCCAACCTACCCCATGGGTAGGTATTAAAACTATTGATATCATCCACCAGCCGCATCCAATCTGGATCAACCACTTCCTTCTTCCTTTTCCTCCGAGGACCCAACACTGCGGAGGCAAAGTATAAGCTAGCCAGCTTAATTTTCTCCTGGTCAACCTCATCAACTCCAGCCTCTTCTTGATATTCATCAATACGGGCCCTCAAATCAACCAATGTTACCGTACTCATCCCACGAAAATGCCTTCTACGGAATCCATCCTCCTTTGGAATCGCAGGATAAGTACTTGAACAGTTAAGCCCAGTTGTAAGCCCATACTCCAGCAAAGAAAACCGGAGCGGCCTCTTGTGGATGATCATCCAAAATTCGGTCCCATAGTCCACGGTCTGCCTGCTGATCAAGAACCATAATAATTGGTTCGAGTTCAGATAATCAGAGGCATATCTAATCAGATTGCCAAACTGCCCGTGTTGGACCATTGTTTGAAGCTCACGTTCATTCAAAAATTCGAGAATTCTTTGACAAACTTCATGGAATGGTGATCCCAATGTTAATTTGCAGTCAAAAACTTGCCCTTTCTGGAGTTTTGTTGGACAAAAAATCTACAAGACAGTTTAACAGAAAAGAAAATTAGCAAGACAAAACATGGGTCGCGACAGTAAAAAAGTATTCGCGACCCACAACGGCATACAAATTCGCGACCCACACTTTACTATACATATTATCGCGACCCACACATCAGTCTACCTATTCGCGACCCACACAGTCTACCTATTCGCGACCCATTTTTGTTCACAGATTCACCACCAACATGCACATACTGGACAGTCACTAATCGCGACCCAAACACTCAAATCATTTAATAACAAAACTCGAAACATGAAATGTAGAAAGCAATAACAATAACATAAACTTTGCGTTTATTGCCGAAACCATTCAGGTTAAGTGCCGAGGAGGGTACGTACCACGCGGTTATTGCCGAAAGTTCGTTCTTGTAGTTCCATCTCCACTGCTTCGATTGCTTTGCGTTTCACCATTTCGCAACTCAAACAATGACAATCGGCGATGAGGTTTTTTGTTTTTGGTAGGTTTCGTCGGGTGAAGGAAAAAAAAACTGAAGAGCCGTTCGTGCGTCGAAGAAGAATACGCGCGCTGTGCTATGTTTGTTTCGTCGAGATGGTAGGGAGGATGTCTTACGTTTTTTAAAAGTCGTGTAGCGTTTTTCATTTTTTTACTTTTTTAAATTTGTTGACGTTTTTAAGTTACTAATTGGGTTTTTTAAAACGTAATCGATGATTATTAGATGATTTAACAACTAAAACGTGATTGAATATAAGGGTAAAAAGGTAAAAGAACTCTCGCTCCCTTCTATCGAATTAATCTGTCTATCACTCCCTTTTTCCTAAATTTCCCTAGTTTCCCCAACATTCTAGAACAGGGTAGAGTTCTAGAAAACGCTTCTCACTTCTTCTAGCTGAGCATATTCACAATTAATCTTCCGAGGTGGATTGATCTTTTGCTTTATGTAAATAAATGATGACACAAGCAGCAATATTTTAGCTGCCTTCGACAATCTGAAATTGATCTCACATTCTACGGATGTATTTACTGTTATTTCATTCTCTGCGTGCGAAGAAATGGCAGGGTACCGTTGGAAGACCTTCTTTGAAGAGGAGGACCGTCCGGAGAAGCCAAGGAGATATGGTGTCACAGAAATGAGGGGACCCTATTTCTCCCTTTTTTCCCAAAACATGCTCCAGGTATTCTTTTTCCTGATTCCCATGTAATTGAACCGTGGTATTGTTTTTTTTTTTGGATTTTTAGGACGTGATGTTTTTTGTGATCGTGCTAGAGTACTTTAAAAATCGAGGAAGTTTAGATGAGGAAGGAAGTTGCGATAGCCAATTAAGGAGAATCAACTTTCATCTTAGTTTATTTTGACGCTTCAAACAAGGAAATTGCGGATGGGCGTTTGTTTCTTTTTTTTTTTTTTGGTTTATTTTTCTGTTGAGCCATGTATGGAACTGATTTTCAAGCTGCCTAACATAAAACGGCGTCTCAATGGCAAGTAAGCAGATGGATTGTAGCAAGAATATCTGAAATGTTGAATCCGTAGCACGTCTGGATTTACTCTGTTTTTCTTCGTAGACCCGTCTGTTTTCTTGATTTTGTCCCTTTATATACAATCGTAAGTCGTGTGATTAAATGACATGCTATAGATAATGACAGTCACTTAAGAAAATTATGTTAGATGATTGTAATACCTTGATGGTGCCCCAAGAGGCTTTATGGAAGAATTGTTCATATGATATCTGGTAAAAAGACAATTTTTGTTTACAGGATATTTTCGAGTCTTCCGGACAATTTGTGGATGGTCTGAAGTTTGCTGGAGGATCTCATAGTCTGATGGCAAGAAGTTTCATCAAAGAAGTCACCAATATGGCACGTAAACACAACGTATATGTAAGCACTGGTGACTGGGCAGAACACCTACTACGGAAAGGTCCATCTGCTTTTAAAGAATATATTGATGTAAGCATAATGATTAGTTTCTCCTTGTACGATTAAGTTTTTTTTAATCTGATATACCGCTGTTGTCATGGGGAGTAATTCATTACTTTTGAGATTTTTGTAGGAATGCAAACAATTGGGATTTGATACCATTGAAATTGATGTTGGATCACTTGGAGTACCTGAAGAGACTCTCTTGAGATATGTGAGGTTGGTTAAGAGTGGTGGACTTAGAGCTAAGCCTCTGTTTTCTGTGAAGTTTAATAAGTCGGATATCCCGAGGAACATGGATAGAGCATTTGGTTCTTATGTGATCCCAGCACCTCGAACACCAGGTGGAACATCAATTCAACTGGGGTGTTAATTATTGACTTGCTACACTTCTGTGGCTGGAGATTCCATTATAGTCCCTTTCATATTCATCTGATTTCATAGATATAGTTTGCAGAAAGAACTTTTTAGACTAAATATTGGATGTTCAGCTTCTTAAAGCCTGAAGGAGGGATGATAGATTCTACCTTGTTGAGGAATCTACCAATTCTTAGCATGCCCATTTCAACTCTGATGAGAAGAAGTCTTATCATCATCATTTGCATTGATTTCTTTTTCCCATAATGTTGGAGCAATGGTCGAAGTAACATTTCTTCAGACTCATATTTAATGGATGTTCTGCCACCTACAATCTGTAGGGCATTCCGCTTCAATCGAGCATCTTCTTAAATCTGTACAAAGCCACATTAGGGCATAAAATCTTGGTGTGGTCACAAATCTGTTTTGGTAACTGCATATATCACACTATAATATTTAGCATGGTTATTCAATTGTTGAATCTTAAGTTGAGTATTGGAAGGTTAATCCACACCGATCATTATTGTATTTGATACGGAAAGTCAGAATTAGCTAGTATACAAAATTTTGAGCTCTAGATAACCCAAAATCATAAGGTGACCCTTGCAAGTTGAGATGGTGTCTTGTGATCAAGAGTAGGAACCGTAAAAATTTGGTCTATCCTATCGGAACTTTAAATCACATAAACTATTTTTTGAATTTTATCCAACCACATAAAAATAAATGTTTTGTGTTTCTGAGGGTTTTGTGAAACTTGTTTGGCATCTTGACATGTGATTATTAAAGTTACATGAATACCTTTATTTTGTTGATTACTTCTATGATGTAAATTGCGTATACAAATTAAGCATAGTTTAATACCAAATGTAGGTGTAAGGGCTTTTCGAGCAACGGTAGCTTATTAAATACACAAGGCAAAAACATACACAGAAATGTATATCCCCTTCTACTATTGCTAACTTTGTTTTCATGCCCTTCAGAACTTGTTGAGGATGTTAATCTTTTGATTAGGAGGGCCGAGAGATGCCTTGAAGCTGGGGCGGACATGATAATGGTCGATGCAGATGATGTCTGTAGACAGGCTGCATCGTTGAGAGCTGACATCGTAGCAAAAATCATCAGCAGATTGGGGCTTGAGAAGACGATGTTTGAAGCATCGGACTTAAAGACAGCTGAGTGGTTCATTAAGCAATATGGACCAAGGGTACTTGTCCTATTCACTGTGAAAATAATGAATTTTGTGATGAATGTATTGTGTTGAAAATTGACCTCTCCTTTCTGTTATGGTGATTCCAGGTAAATCTTTTTGTTGATCATTCTCAAGTAACGGATCTGGAGTGCCTTCGTGGTCGTAACTTGGGTAAAGATCACATGTCGGTTCTTGGTTCCTCATACTTTATGTTTTAGTTGATTGAGCTGTAGAGAAGTCTTTGTTCTGATAGGGAAACTAGAGTATGAATAATTTCCCTTTGGGTCAATGTTAAATTGTGGAACAGATGTATTCTGTGGATGAAGTCTTGACTTCTGCCCATTGCTGGGGTACATTTGTGTGTGACTAAAACTATCATGTCTGATTGATATTTTTCCTATGCTGATGCTAGCCTACGAGCAGAAACACATACATGGTAATTGATTATCCATCCCTAGAAGGCCTTGATAAATGAGCATTTGATTCATAAGCCGGCAGAGAATGAATTAGTAGTTTACCACTCTGGTTTTAATTCATTCATGGGGCAATTGACATCCAAGCAAGAGCTGTAATACATCTTCTATAATACATCTTCTATATTTTTTCGCGGTGATTTGCAAAAACTTAGAAGAACGGACCAATGAAAGTTAAACCATGTTTATTCTTTTGGAGCTGGACGATATGGTATCCAATGATAGTTCAATCATTCTACCCAAAATCTCTATATGGCCCCTCTGTTGCTAGTAATTTTGCATACTTATAGGGACTGAGGTATTCTGTTGGTGTATACAAAGTTGGTATAAAAGTAGACATGCCTGAGTCTGAGTCTGGCATTCTAAACATTATATGCTTCTTCATTCCCAAAAGGGGTGTTTCATTTTGAAAACCTTCATACAAATTTAGGTAATGTTTCTACGACTCTGTCCCCGGTCATATCGACAGTTTTGTCGTATCAGTTGCTTTCATACAAATGCTCACAACTATCTACAATATCAAGATCGTGGGGTGGTCAAAAGAAATTTCAAAAGATTTATTTTCGCATTCGGGCTTTCTAAAGATTAGAGTGCTTGTCAACGAGTAATTTAAGAGGGTAAATTTACCCTTATTTCTTTTTTATCCGACGTACTTCGCAGAATGATTTCTTTTTTAAAAGATTACAGAAGAAAGAGATGATAGATACTCGCAAAATGCTTCGAATCTGTTACTCTAATAACCAAACTTCTGAATAATTATATGCTCCGAGTATTTAAGTAAATCCAATTGATTAAATAAAAAATATTAAATTCTTCAATTCTAATTAGTATTCGATTCGTTATCATGCATGATTGTTTTTGTTAATTTATTATAAAATTCCAACGACTTCGTTGAAATTTTCCCAACGCCAACGACTCTTATTAAACATTCAATTCCAATTCCACTTGGTTAAAAAATTCATAATTCTTCAATACTGGCTACGGAAAGCTGTAATCATGAAAGAAAAACAGAAGAAAACGCAAGAAAAATTTCTTTGTTCTTCCCAGATATAACTCTGTAGTTAGTCTCCTACAAGCTTCTACATTAGATTAGGAGAGTCAAACAACATGAAATGAGCCACATCGCATTAGAAATCAAGGAAACGGGGTTTTCATTTCTGCACTTGAAACCAGTTGTCGTTATTCCTCGGAATCTTCTCCATTAATTCACCTGCATTGCCAAAACAACCAACTTCGTCACCGACGATATTATCTATCATATCATAAACAGAGAGAACTCTCAAATACCTTGAGGATTGCAGAGTGGAGGATCTTCGAACAGAGAAAGAGACATCTGCTTATGTGCAACTCCAATGTCGAACAAAATAATCCCAGACGAAGGATCATAGACAATGATATCTTTCACGGGCAACCACAGGAAGAGCTCCTCTTGAGAGAGACCCTCCACTCCAGTGAGCCCGCCGTAGCTGAGATTAGCTCTCACAACACTCTCGAACGACACTCTGGTTTCGAATTTCGCGACGCACGGGCTGTCGAAATACACCTGCAGAAGCCCGTCTTCACCCAGCTCGTAAGATTTTAAGCCGTTCTTCGGGAAAATCCCGGCGGGCAGGCCTCTGCTCCTGAGCAAGTCGTGGATTGTGCTGGAAGCCGATGCTAGAGAGAAGAGAAAGACATGAACAAGAATAGCACTGTATCTGTATGAAGCAGCCATTGTTGGTATTGGGCAGAGGGACGGGAGAAAGAACGGATTAAAAAGGAGGGTCCTGGTGAGAATTGTGGGGGCCACATCATTATTGTTTTATTTTTTATTTCCCAATTTAGCCTCGTTAGCTTAAGTAAAACCAAAACCACCATTATATTTTAACCTTTGTCCTGATGTTATGGTGAGAGGTCATTAGTTGGCTGGCATCTTGCCAGAAGGAATCCACCTAAGATTCATCCAATATTTAATTAGTGATTCTTTTCTGTTTTTGGGAAGAATTTATCCTAAGAACTCTTAATTGATCCATTCGAATGCATGGTCCGAATTTCTTATATTCTAAAGGCATTTCTCCGTAGGAAGTAAATCATATATACCAAAGTACAAGAAAAGGAAATTGCTTTGATAGCATGACTAAGAATTGGAGGGTAATGCTGGTAAAATAATTTCAGTTCTGAACCAAACGCAGACAATTGGCTTTTAAGGCAAAAGGTTTGGTGGCGAAATGATGCTAAAAGCGAATCACTAATCATTAATGTGAACAAAACATCACATTTTCTTTACACGACAACGGAAAATACGAGGTTCAACTACCTTTTGACCTTTCTTCCTTCTCCTTCAAACATCCCATTCTTGAAATATATTTTATATATACTTGTGTGTGTGTGTGTGTTGTTTCTTTATTTTCATATACCTTCTGGCCTTTGCATTATGCATGATATTAGATTATTAATACGATAATTGGAAGTGTGGAAAAGATGCTGTTTTAAGTCGATTTTAAAAAGTATAAGCAAGCAAATCACTTTGATTAAGAGGCATATTACTCAGCATAATTATACTTACTTTCACTTTACGACCTTTTTTCAAGTATTTTTTTTTTTTTACATTTCAAACATTGCTTTGGTTATGTTTTTTGCCTGTTCTCTGTTCATTTTTGAGTTCTTTACTTTTTGATATATCATAGTTGGTCAAGCGGATAGAAACATACGGTATGTCCTGATTATAAGTACCAGAGTGCTTGTAGGCTTGTAGCTCGACTCTTATAATCAAACTAGCCTACAGCATGAGTTTGAAGCTCACCCGAGTGCTGACGAAGTCTTGCCTCCATGTAAAATTACAAAAATATGCACGCAAGAACAGAAAGGGTTGCTTATGTTGTTGATTTCCTCAAAATGTTTTATATAATGGATAACATATGGCAATCAATCATATTAATTTCAATAACAACACGCCAAGTTGTGAGAGAGTAGATAGCACTCATTCTTGTTCCTAGTACAACAGCAGACAAGGGGGGTCATAGACTAATAACGCAAACGTTTCATCTATAGATTGCTGCTTCAGATACAAACGACAATTTCTAACCTCAATATGCCTTCTGACTGTAGAAATGTCATAATTCATTCCATAAGCTGCATCCATAGCTTCACAACCTGCAAGAACAAAGTGTGTAACACTATCAGATGACAGCTCGAAATAAAATAGGGAGTATAGAATAAATTTAAAACCTCGTGCCCGTTCTTGCAGAGCTGGATTCAGGAGGCAGGGTCAGATTCTTGTGTTGGTTTTCTACGTTCAGCGGGCGGGCCGTCTCTCTGTCTTACATATGCTTTGCTCTTGTATTTCGAGGTTCTGGACTGCTTTGGTTGATAAGTCGGATACTTACATGGAATTATTTCTCCGTTGATATACTTATCTCCTACAGAAATAGAAAATTAGGAGAAAGCAGTAATGAACTTTACATTGAAATCCACTTTCAAATTCAGGGATCATAACATTATATAATCTATCACCTCCATAATCCTTGTTCTTCACATCTATGTATGAATCCGGCAGGACCCACAAAACGCCAGGGAGACCTGCAAGCAAGAGGGAAAAAATTACTGAGCCTTGATACACGACAACTAACCCAAGGAATCATATGAAATATGCCAATGATTGGTTAAAGAATGGTTTAGGCCTTGAGGGAGAGCACATACCCTTAAATTTTTCTGAAGTTTCTTCTGACACGGTGCACTGAAACCCAGTGTAAGTAGTGGTACTAAATGCATACATGTTCTTCTTTGCTTCTTCCATGCTGGCCATGCATTTGAGAGCAAATGAGATGTAAGTTATCAAGCTCTTATACAGCATTCTTTCAACATAAGTTCACTGTACCATACACAGATGTATAGTATTTCTAAGCTCGGCCTTACAAGAATTTTATTTCTATGTAACTCCACTTCCATAACGTTTGCTACAATAAGACACAATGGAAACATTCGCAGGCATCATGACTGCAGCCATCTATCTGTTGAACGTCTCATCACGTATGCATATCGATGTTTTATTTTTTAATTTGTTTCAAAGCTACACTTCTATTCAACACAGTAATCAGCACTTAATGCACAAACAATATCTTGAATTAAAAGGTAACATTAACATAAAATATGCATCAACATACACAAGCATCAGTAAAACTGAAGGAGGTAAGCAAAAAAATCGAAAGCCGTTTGCAGTCACTGCTTGAAAATAATTGATCTTGAAATCTATTTGTAATGCATGTAACAAACAAAAATGAACAACCCTGTAATCAATACTTACAAAGAGGAAAGAAAAACTGAACCAGCATGTATAAATCTAGAAAGTTTTAAATTTTCAGCCCCAACCGACCGAGTGAAAAATTTAAGCCAGCAGCTAAACAGAGGATACACAGGAAAAAAATGCAAGGCAAAGAATCCTAAATAAACCAAAAAAGTTATAAAGAAGCAAAAAACCTCCCAAGGACGGTGGCAAGTGTGTCGAGATACGTGTCAATCATCTGCTCTCTGGTGGGGGCGGGGTCTTTTGGGAACTCCATGACAATGAGCCAGTGATTATAGTCACAGCCTGGTAGCATTATCGTCTCCCTTTCCTCACCGCTACCGCTTCTTCTAGTAGAGTATTCCCCATCCTTCAAGGCTCTCACCACCGGAAAAGCGGCACTTCTCGATTGAATCAGGGCCGACTGCGGACAAAAACGCGGAACAATTGAAAATCTGGAATTGGATGTTATCGAAGTAAAAGGGACATGGGTTCTAGGATTTGGGACTACTAGGGTTTTGGGAGGGAGGCAAAGGTTTAGACTCGCCATTTCTACGGTGACTGGTGTTTTTAGGTGGCGAAGGAGGTGAAGCTGATAACGAAGATAATCTGCGTAGTTGGATAAAATTGTTGGGCTTCATGAGGAGGGGCTTCAATTGCCCAATTTGTGTTTGAAATTAAATGTCCATTTATTCATTTTCAACAGTACAGCCCAATTATCTTATATATTTACTAGTTTCATAGCCTCAAATTAAGCTAGCCCATCCTTAAAATACAATTAATCTTAGCCCTAGGCATCCTCCATAATACCACTATATTTTATATGAATAAATGATGAATTTTATACTACGTTCTTGAAATTAATTAACGTTAAAACAGTGTTTCTTGGTAATAAACGTAAATCATAATCAAAACTCGTGTTGCAGCAACCAGACGGCATGGAAATTATCAACTAAATCTAGCTATTTTAGACGACGAGGACCTCACCGGCCAGCCTAATCAACTTTTTTGTAATATGATGGGATATGACGGCTGATCTGTAACCTCCAGAACACACAATTAGCTAGGTGGGTATCCAGGTTAGCTCCCTATTTTAATTGGTTGAAAAACTATCAACCAATCACACTTAATATTTTTATGTATTGGGACAGGGCGTGCGATGCTAATGAATAATTAACCAGTGGACTAATTCTTAGCCTATGAAATTTTGTCTTCTAGATAGCACCAACAGTTCGATTTTGATATGTAATTATTGTGTTGAGACTATTTAAAAAAACTTGTCAATTACCATACTATCATATCATAGTAATTTGATGAAATAACACTTGCTTTTCATATCCAACGATGAAAACAATAACTAACTTGCATGAAATTCAATCTTGCAGTTGATAAAGTTGCAGTGTCTCCATAATAAACAGAGCTAATTGTATGTTGCATGGTCACACGTATTTGGCATAAGCTTATCTAATAAAACCTGAGACCTTCTTAAATAAATAATTAAAGAACTGAGGCTTGCTTAATCACGAGATTAGGTGAAAATCAAGAAAAGGTTGAGATGTTATAATTTGACTCGCACCAACCGTGTAAACCACTCTTTCTGAAAGTCGTTAATAATTTCCATTCATTCTATATTAATTGACTTAGATACAATATCAGTAGTTCAACGGAATTTTAAAAAAGAAAACTAGTAATTTGGTTTAGTGTTTTTGGACATTTCAAATAATACTATTCAATAAACACTTGTATATCATCACTTGTTTTAATAATTTCGCTAGAGAAATTAAAGTTCATGAGGTTTTAAATATTAAATTAGAAAAAGAAGGCAGAAGAACGAGTAAAGTGTCTTGTGATGAGCATTGGATAGTTTTTTTCTACCTTTTAAATTATGATATGAATGAAGACAATATTTCCGTTAACAGTGATGAATGGAGGCTAAAAAGAATAAAAGAGTAGGTCCAACTCATCTCTCAACTCCATTCCACACACGAACCTAAAACACAAAAAACAAAATCTCGTGAACTTTCTTTTTTTCTTTTCTTGATTTTTTTGGTGAAGGAAAATTCTTTAACATTTAAGACTCAAATAAATCATAAAAGGCAAACAAAAAAAATATTGTGAGTCAACTTTCGAGGTCAACTTACTGCTATGAACACATGTCAACAATTCCTAAAACTAATGATTCAATTTCGGTGGAAATCTAGCTTACTGGTCGTTGTAGTCAATGAAAAGAATATGGGCAACGACCGAGGAGACACGTACGGTATATTAGTGGGTAATGTTACACAAAACATTAATACAAACTTAGACCAAAAGTAAACAGATTACAAAAAAAAATATTATGGTTCCTCTAAGAATATCGGTTTCCTGAGGGATATATGCATGCATGTACAATTGTACAATTTATATATTTATGAAAATGGTTATATAATATAATCTAAATTTTTTTTGTATTCGAAAAGAAGTATCGTACAGAAAATTATATGTGTGGTCCGCTACGAAGCACGAAATTGGAGATGGGGCAGCTGCGGGCTGTGGCCATTCATTTATTTTGGAGTTACTTTTTCGTATTTTCTGAAAAGCTTTTTAATCTCTCTTCTTCTTATTGAAGAATAGTAATAATAAGCGTTATTATTATTTACTACTGCAATCATTCTTTGGAGCAGCCCAGGCCATGTGACATTTTTGTACCCGACTAGCACTTTGGCCCTTTTTTCCTACACCTCAAAGTGACATCATGTTGATATCACTCTTTTTTTTTTTTTTTGAAGGAAATTAGTAAACACACTGGAGTTCATGGGTTCTTCATATATGGTTTATCTGAATGCTTGCGTATAGAGAATAATAATAATGTCAAGGTAGAAAGAGAAAATTCTTAGCATTATATTCTCATTTAAAGTCTTGAGTCTATTCTAGTTCGACCTCAATTAAATGGAGATTCATAGAATTGATTAATTGACATTTCCCATGAGTAATTTTATACTCTGAAATGGCATTAGCAAATCAATAATAATAGTCGTAATAATTGTGTATTATGATTGTAATCAACTAACGCATACAGAGAGTGTTAGAGAAAAGAAATTATATGGAATATCTAAAGTTAGAAGACTAGAATTTAGGAGGGGGGGCATATTTGCCTGTGCAATGGGTGGGAGCCACAAGGCATCATATTGGGCCATAAATTAAGAATCTGGTTGACCCATCATCATATTATTTTAAAAGTTCTACATTGATACTAACACATTTTATTTGAGGACTTAAAAAGTTATGAATCTTGGCATCAGGAAAAAGAAGAAAAAAAGATCAAGAAGTTATGAATCTTTGATTATAATGATCTATCCGTTACATTTTTTGTATTATGTGGCATTCTTAGCTTGGTCAATAAACCATTTTATTTTATATTTTGACAATAAAAATAAAAAAGGGTATACTACTAGAACATTCTGAAATAAGTAGAGGACAGAAGGAAAAACCAGGGAGTGGATAGCCGTGACATAATTCCTCCTCGCAACAATCCAAATGACCATGTCTTCTTTTTCACACATATATTTAGATGGAGTATCTTACTCTCGAAGGGTCAATTTGTCAAACTTTAGAAAAAATATAATCATGATATTTGTCCTAGACTAGACTACTGTGTAATAAGAAAGTCCATTAAGTATGGTTTCTTGAAAAAAAAGGACTCTAGCAATAATGATAAATTATTTATATCTTTTCTTATTTATTAATACTAGTACAGACATGAAAGTATTCTCTATTACGAAATTATATGTTTCCTAAACAAAATCGATGCTTCTATTTTATTATTTGGCTCCATAAGAGAAATTTGGCTCTTCTTACAGACAACTTTATATTTGAGTCAAATACTAAAAAATCTATTAAATAATTTAATTTTTTCTTCAAGAATTTGGAGCTAAAACATATTTTAGCCTGTGTCGTATTTCTCTTTTTAAGCCTTTTTGTTTATATTTTATACAAATTCTAACAGATCCAATATTTTTATCAAATAGTTTCCGCTATAAAAACTTGGGTGAGACTGAGGCTAATAATAATAACACTGCTGTTTTTTTTTGTTTATGAAGACAGTGATTGGGGGGCTAGTATCTAATCCAATAAGATTTTATTTATAAGTTGATATACAAGTGAAGTTTAATTTTTGTTTATTGCGGATTCGTTTCTTTTTTAAACTTGAATTTAATTACCTTTGGATTTTGTTTTACTGATAAACTTATAAGCTAGATCTATGTTTTGTGTGCATATACGTGCATGAATAATTTAGTTCGTTATCTCATTTTTATGTACGTCTACTCACCCATCATTATTTACTTCTATTAGATATAAATAAGATAATTATATATACATTATCAGAAAATTTTGATAGCTGCAACAAAGTTATTGAATATCGATCATGAATTATAGATCAGTGTGGTATCTCAAAAATAGATTACTAGTTTCCCAGTAAAAAAAAGTTTAATATTCTCAAATTTTAGACAATGATAAGTATCTAAACTCATAATCAGTGCATTAATATTTCAGCGAACGGTATCCATTTGTAGAAGTGCATTATAAGTACCGAAAATGTATATGCAAGCGATTATGGTAATTGTTAATTTTTTTAAAGAATAATTATTCAGTTTTCACCTACCAGAATTTTTTATTATTTTTCTTTAAGGCCACACCAAAAAGATAAGCAGTTGTAAAGAAACTCTAATCTAACTTAATATCCTCAAAACAAAATGTTAGCAGTTTCCAGTGGCTCCGTCCCCAATCAAGTTTCAAGTATAAATACATCTGCCAAACGAATCCAGTTTTTAATACAATTTGTCAGATTTCAGGTTTCGTTATTAAGCTAAACATATCAAATTCATAGAGAAAGAAGGAGATCACATACACAAGTTTTCAAGAAATGGCAGAAGAATTTGATCACGGCGAAGTTTGTGGCGGAAACTGGTGGAACTCCCCCAGAAATCTCTTCAGTTCCTCTCCTTGTTCATCCGCAACCAACGAAACAGGAAGCTTCGGGTGGCGGAGTGGCCATGAACTGACTCTGGACGTAAAAACAACAAGGTCGAGCGACAACTCGACCGGTTCGGTTTCCGATGGCAGTCCTACGATACTTGGTGATGTACAAAAATCTCAGCAGCAGCCCACTGCTGATAATTGGAATCAGGATTTGCAGTAAGTTTCCTGTAATATTGATATATATATATATATATATATGTGTGTGTGTGTGTGTGTGTGTGTAATTCACTTCTCCGAAAATTTCTTAATTTTTTTTGTTCGAGATCGATGCTGAGTTCTTTGTGATTACTGAACTTCTTTTGTCCCATTGACCAGCCTACTGCTGGTCCAAAACAAAATCCACACACCGAGTTTTTTAGTCTTGTTTTGGGTGTAATAACACGAAAAAGCATGTGAATCACCATGGGGTTTATTTTTTCTTCTTGTCATCTTGCAGCCATGATACTGGAAGATCGGAGGAAAATTATTCTCAAATCGTACAATCATCTGGATCCCTGAATTCAAGCATGAATTATCGGCACCAAATAAGGGGGGTCGACTGCAATCAAATCGACAACTGGAATTCCAAGAATAATTTCTGTGGAGATTTTTCTGCCCACGCATTCAAAGGAGAGAATCATATCAGTTTTTCTTTACAGCAACAGTCATTAGCTTCTGAAATTTGCCAAGGGCTATCGACCAATTTCCCACTGAATTTAGCTTCGTACGGCTACACTTTGTTTGACACTGATTCTGAACATCCCCAACAAACTCTGTTTGATAATCAAGAAATGAATTATTTATCGGCCGCAAGTTTTTCAAATGAACTCATTTCTGGTTTTCCTAAAGTTTCTCACATGGAAATTAAGCCCTCTGTAGCAAAGCAACAGCCTGCTAATCGTATGCAGTTCAGCAATAATACACCCTTTTGGAGAGCCACGGCTCCGCCAGATTTTATCCCATCAACCCCCTCCCAGGGCCTTACACCAGGTCTTAATAATTTCCCCAGTACAAGTGATCAAAAGGTAACATAAATTAGATTCATACTTCATGTTTGCTTATGCATGTAGGTTTCTGAGATTTCTTTGTCTTAAATTGGGAAAAAAATTTCAGCGTTGTAAGGACGAATCCAAGAACTTAGCCTCAGTGACAAGGAAATCAAGCGGCAACGAACCTGCACTCAAGCATGCACGATTAGAAACTCCATCACCACTGCCAACCTTTAAGGTACGTAAAGCTATAAATAGTCAAATAGAGTATTGATTTTAATGATTTTAATTGAATGTAATTCGACAAAATTTTAAAGTGAACTTTGGCCGTTCTCTTTTGTAAGTAAAGATTATATTTTTCCAAGAAAGTGGAATCTCATAGCTTTCATTCCTCGCTTCTTTTTCCAGGTCCGAAAAGAGAAACTGGGGGACCGAATAACTGCCCTCCAGCAGTTGGTTTCACCTTTCGGAAAGGTAGGATTTTGGACCTTCCCTCACAATTTTAGGATATCAGTACTCTTAATCTGTATTAAATGAGAATTTTATTGTTCTTTCAGACCGATACTGCTTCTGTTCTGCATGAAGCAATTGAATATATCAAGTTTCTCCACGATCAAGTCAATGTTTGTCCTTGATTACGACATTAATTACATTATTATTATAATTATTATAAGTCATGATGTTCCTGTAATGTTTCTATTACATGTTTTATTTGGTTTCAGGTATTAAGTACTCCATATTTGAAAAACGAGACTCCACCATTGCGACATCAACAGGTAGGTATCCCTGGATTAAACTAGCTAAACAGTCATATATAATTCAACTTCCTACTATTCCTCTCGGCTTCTGGACATCATGTACAAACAACAATATGCTCGAAATAGTTTACTTCTCCAACTAATTGTGAATATTCACCTCCTTAAAATTCTCAAGTTAGTTGATACATTTAACAAAGATTACACAAAAGTTCCGTAAGAAATAAGGCGGAACAAGGAGTTGCGCCAAGTGGTGAGATTACCCTCATTTCACGCGGCAAAACAGTATTTATTTACTTCTTTTCCATTTTAATGGGAGGACATAGAGTTTTGTGAGTTATTGCAACAAGATATTAATATGAGAGCCGGAGATTTCAAGATCCCTTGTGAATCAAATGCAAAACCCCAAAGATTTGATGAAGTCCGTCAAGATTACCTTTACTTTGATCAAAGAATTTGCATTCTGATTAATTTATGACATTGATATTACTCATAGTCTGTAGTTATAACATGGTGTGCAGGATCAGGAAGGCCTAAACAAAGATTTAAGCAGCAGAGGCCTTTGCCTAGTGCCGATTTCAAGCACCTTCCCTGTTGCTGCTGGGAATATGCTTCAGATTTCCGGACTCCTACTTTCGGAAGAAGCTTCAGGTAGCTGATTTCAAGTAGGCGCTTAATCAATAAAAAGAAGTGGAAAATAATTTAGGGGAAAAAACAACTGATCACTACCACTAGCCAAATTTTATATATCAAAAATAAAGCTGGATAGAGATAAGATATTACGAAAATGGAAGCCAAGTTGTTGAGCTTGCAAGAATTCTGGAAAGGTAGACAGAGAAAAAGAGAAGGGAACTAAAGAGGGTGACCCTTCAAGAAAGACAGCCAAGCCTGGCCCATATAACGAATGATTAAGGAACAGATGATCAAAATCCAATGATTCTCGTAAAATTTGTTTCAAATTATGTATTTAAATTGATATAGAGGTGGCCGGTCTGAGGAACTGGAACAAGTGCTAAATTTAGCTTTACTTTTGATGATGCGATGTGCATTATCAGTTTGAGATGAATTTAGCAGATTATATTTATGCAGAATTGTTCCTGTTTCTTTCCACATTTTATGAAATGGATTTAGATTGAAAGTTAGAAATCGAACTTCTGTTTAATATGCATGCTTAGTTTTAGGGTTTGTTCTTCTTGATCATATTGGTGCGGACGTAGGGTACATTGTGTATGTGCATGAGTTGCCAATTAACAAACACAATATACTTAGCAGCTGGCAGGTTTCTAACACCAGTAAATCTTAATGAAAAGTCATAGAAATTTCCAGCATTACTATGAAATTTTTTTCAATAAAAAATGATATGTTTAGTACATAAGTTAGAACCTAGCTAGCTAGCAGATAAAAGAATAGGAGTTATTGTCATTATTTTATCCACTTTTTTGTGGCATTAATCCCTAGCTTCTGCGACGACCTATTGTTGAATGAATCTTATCCTTAGAGAACATTTCCTTTTTTCACGCCATCTGTCGTTTTATTTACTTCTGATTATATTTCCATGAAGTTGCTCGTGAAAAATAAATAAATCGCGGACTCAGAGAATATTCTATTCTAACTTCATTAAAACTTAAAAGTACAGGTTTATTACATGGGCAACGAATTTTATAACTATATCTATATTCTCGCTGCCCAGTTGATTGATTGATCCAATGCCATACGAGTACGCATTTCATATTTCATGTGATGCCTATATATACTCACTGACCCCACTGCCCAAGCTGTTGGTGCTCAGTCGAGAGTTTCTTAAGCCTCAACACTAATTGGAGCCCCGGTGATTTGTTTTATTACCCTTACGTTGATCTCATTGTGCTCCGATAAGCTTTAATGGACTTCAGATATTCTGTATATTCACTTTTAACTATTAAAGAATATACATCCTTTTTCATATATGACCCGATTTAATTACCTGATTATTTGACTATCAATATTTAAATATTGTTAATGAACGAGAATAAAATAATTAAATCAAAAATGATTATTGTAAATTATTGGATTTCGTGCGAAAATTTTATCTTTTCAGGAGTCCGGGTCTGAGGCGACCTAAAATACATATTATAGTCAAACATAACATAAAAGAGTTGAGATTGCACAAAAACCGAATTTTTGGACCAAAGTTACTTTTCGCGAGCCGAAATCAATAAAAACTCGATACACACATTGTCAAACCGTGAAACAGACATACATCATGATCGCCATAACACGCATAAGCCTTTTAATTTTTCTACTCTTTTCCAATCTATAATTATTTAATTGTTTATTTTTAACTATTAGTTTGTTTAGTTTAATAAGAGATATTATTTTATAATATTTATATTTTTAAATACCCTTTTTTAGTATACAACACGCATAAGCCTAAATATAATGGACGGAGTATTTAGTATCGAATAAATGCTTTTGTAACCTAAAGAAACCTACCTAGCTTTTGGTCAAATTTGGCTGCACATACCCATTGGAAATCAATCCAATAATCCCAAATAAGAAAGAAATTGGTCTAAATATATGGTGCTTGTGCTGCCTCTAGTAGGAGAAATTGAAATAATCATTATAGATAGCATTTTACTTGAACCTAACTCATAATGGAGTTTTGACATGAATTGAGTGTAAATCTATAAATCTTAATCCATTAATTCCGGTATAATCTCTTTAACCAAAGTAGATCATTTAAATCTCTTAGTCATTGTCATGATTAAAATTCATCCCTTGAAGTCCAAACGCAAATCTTAATGAAAAAATTTTCAACCATACCACACAACCCAAATGATTTTTGTCGGAGCTTAAACGCGAAGAAATATTGTTAAAAGGGCACAATTCATTAAAATTTAGTAAAAAAAAATTGTGCTTTGATCATTTTCAAACTTATCTAGCTTATCTAGAAATCAATGAATTTAGAAATTAAAGGATGATAAGAGGCAAGAAAATTATTTCACTCAAATGTATAAGAATTGTTATATATGAATAAAAATAACAAAACAAGGGCATGATTCATTACGAATAATTCCTGTTATTATTCCGGTATAATAAAGACGAAATCAAAAGGTCCTCTCCAGCTAGGTGCACTTTTAGTCTATTGTACTTATGATGGAATTTTAGAATTTTTAATTAATTTTCTTTTAGTATTGTTGGTGAAGTTGTACGAAAGCAAAAGGGCTTTTGCTTTTCTTTTTTAAAGAGCATGGAATAAATCACTCAAGAGTTTAAGCTTTTAAATCACGCTTTCTCTGTATTCTCCTCCTGCCTCCTTGTTGCACTTAAAGAAAGAAAGATACTTCATTTATTGGTTCTACAGTTTTTATCAACATGACTGTTAAATCTTTCAACAATTTTGGGCCAGAAAATTCCAAAATGACCAATACACATTGGGTTTCCTTCCATCAAGGCCCAATTTCCATGAAGCAAAACGTTGGTTTGATTATGCAATTTTCTTTCAAACACAGTTTAAAACAATAGTTCGGACAATTAGTCAGTTAAGTGCACATCACTCGTTATTCCAATCAGTAGTATAACAAAATATAGTCAAAGCCACCAGAAACTGACAATATTTTTTCTTTCACAAGAAGTTACCAGACCAAGCACGAAAATGACCGTAATCTTAAATAATTACGCCACGAGTATTTCATGAAATATCATAAGTTGTCCACACCAGAATCAAGTAGCCGGCCTAGGCTAAACCTAAAACAAATTCAAAAGACAGTACAGGAATCCAAAGTCAACGACGGGAAATATTCCTTCATTTCCCAAATATATCAAATCAGCACCACCCACCTCACCCCCCGGAGATGAACTTAGATCAGAGAAAACAGAATAGCCGTTGTAGCCATCGATTACACAAGATATTGCGTGGAACGCGCAAAATCTTGAAAGGAAGAACAACAAAGAACAAAGCATTCCTGCCCGGCCTACCACTTGACAGAATGATTTTTGAATTTTCCAAGACTAATATCATTAAAACAAGCAGCAAAATACAGACCACAGATATGTCAGTTGTATAATCCCAAGTCTGGAAAAAAATTATGTAGCTTCATATTTCCATTGAACACCAAAATTCGGTTTCTATTTTTATATTTTCCACTCCACTCGTGCTTACATTAGGTACATCTCAAGCCAATCTAGAACGCCAATAAACATAGCTTCTGTCGTCACAGATTTAATTATCAAGAACCTTGAACTAATAAATCCATGTAGGACGAAAAGGGGAAGCAATTCGGGAGAATCTAAGACAAATAAAATGAACTACACTTATAGAGAAGTAAGTGATGCGATTCAGGAGTTAAAAAGAGGTATGGGACAAATAACATCTCCATAGGAGGAAACAAAGTGTAAATAGAAAGACTTTATCCAAATTGTGCATATTAAACATCGGCTGATCATATCCACCTCTCCCTAAGGCCAAGCCATCAATAGGTCTTCCCGTTTGTTCTACCTTAATATAGATTGTTGGCACTCACATTTGCATGAGTTCACATGTAGTATAGTCAAATACCAAATTAGGTCCATAAACAAAACATCAGAAGTTCAGTATCTGCAAGGAAAAGAAAAACCAGGAAAGGAACTCGTATGTATAGTATGAATGTATGTACAATGAAAGTAATAAGAATTCAAGAATGTTTATATTCTTTTGTACAAAAGATAAGCAACAACAGCATGAATTACAAAAACTACATATTTTACCAAATAGACTGGCTCACCTCAACAAAAGATATTCAAAGCTCTAACCTTTCTCTTTGAGCTCGATCAAAATCACCTTCAATCATGGTAGAAATCAAACATCAGTCCTCTTCCCTTGCAAAACCTGAATTAAAGTCTTGGCATTCCGTCTCACTTTCTCGTTGTCATCCTCCAATAATCCAACACAAATCTCCGGTAGCCCTACTTTTGAAGCCTCCAAAGCCATCTTCTCACTATAACAACACAAACAACTGAGAGTTAAGAGTGCATACTGCACGCCTCTTGAGCTCCCATTTTTCAACACTGCAATCAAAATATCCAACAATTCGGTACACCTCATCATTTCATCCCGAGCGACCCTGCATTTTGCTAGAAGGCCCAAAACCTCAATGGCTCGTTCGAGGCCCGAATTAGCATTTTGGATTAGGATGGGGACGGCCCGATTTTGGATTATCCGCACCCGGTTATCAGGGAAAGAACACAGGGTGAATAAAGCCGTGGCTGCTTCTTTCCTCTCCCTCGAATTCCCAAACTGAAGGAGGGCTACCAAACCCGGGATTGCATCCGGGTAAGACCCGATCGTGACCTTGTTGACTTCAAGCATCGCAAGGCTGGTCAGCACCGTCGCCGCCACGGCGCGCGAGTCCCCAGCACCGTCGCGAACCGCATGCACAACCTTTCCAACAATCCCCTCCGCTACCAGGCCGACCTTACTGTCGTCATCCAAGCTCAAGTTGAGCAACACATGAAGAGCCTTCTCCTGGAGTCTCGACCTCCCCCGAGTCGACGCAACTTAAGACTGCCGACACCAAACCCGACTCCGCAAATCTCCGGCGAATCGAAGATTCAGTCTTGGAAACCCGGGTAAGCTGTTCGAGGCAGTGGAGCTTATCCTCCCACGAAGACGAAGGAGAAAGCAAAATCTGAGAGAGAGTTTGCGGTGTCGGAGGGCGGGCTTGTGGTTTAGGAAAGGTGACGTCGGAATAGTTGGAAATGAGGCTGCGTAGAGCGTGGTTTGGGATGAGAGAAGGCGGTTCAGGCAACGGCAGCTTGGAAATGGGACAGGTGCGGTGGCCGGCGTCCAACCACTGCTGAATTGAAGCACGATCGAAGGTGTGGCCGGAAGAGAGTATAACCGGGTCGGACATTATCTCTAGAGAAATAGGACACTTGAAATCGTCAGGAAAATGGGTGGCCATGATTTCACCTTCAAAAACATACGCCGTATGAATGGGGTTTTAGCACAATTTTCTTCAGGCTTAATGTGTGTTGCGGTGGAAGGAGGACACCAACCTACGTTTTTTAAATGACAATCTTGTCCTTCGTTCATTTTACATTTTTATTCATTATTGTATACTATTCTACTGTTTCTTTATTGACTTTATATGTATCTTTTCTATCAATATAAAAACTGTTGTAATTCATATCTATAATCCAAAATACTACTGACATTTACAATGATAAGTTATAATTAGTGCTGAATGCACGTACGCTAATGCATTAAATATGTACAATGTATTTTTCTAGTCGCTAAACATAATTAATCAAATCGCCTAAAGGGAAGGAAATTGAACGGTTGTACTCTCTGATTCAATTAATGGGACAGGAATTGTAAATTCTAATAAATGATCATTAATAATCCAATTCGAAAACCATGGATTATGTTGAATTACCAGCATTTAATTCTGTTTTCCCAAATGACCAGGGCAGTTGATCCTTTATTTGGATGTCTTGATCATAAATAATATGTTTTTTTAACTAAAATCGGAAAAGAAAACCCGGTTGGCATTATTATTAAATACTAGTAATTTTTCGTAGGTGGTATGAATCGATTAGGACTGACGAGGAGTTGTAGGAAAATTCAAAAGCGCTGACGTGGCACAACTCCAGGCTTGGAATGTAGGATCTAATTGTTTTAGCGAGTAAAATTCGAGCACGCAACGATCATTTGTTTATGATTTATCTGCCTCAAGTAATTTTTTCCCCAAGAAGTCGTTGTCCATAAAACTGGTGGGCAGTGGAACGGACAACTCGAACTTAAAATGTCAATCTTCTTAAATAAAAATTCTGA
Source organism: Dorcoceras hygrometricum (assembly GCA_001598015.1). Classification (NCBI taxonomy): domain Eukaryota; kingdom Viridiplantae; phylum Streptophyta; class Magnoliopsida; order Lamiales; family Gesneriaceae; genus Dorcoceras; species Dorcoceras hygrometricum. The sequence continues at coordinate 200,806 of KQ988996.1, forward strand.
TGTAACAGGTTGTCGGGTTGCTGAAGCAAACGGATTCAATAATTGGTGCCTCGTCCATCTTTTATATATGCTTCTCTTATGCTGATCTGTTCAAATAACAACCAACTCTATGATTCTCACGGGCCAAAAATAGTATTGAAAACATGATACCATTTCATAGCAAACTGGACTGTTCATCGCCCATTTTCCACTGTGATTGTCGTATCACATAGAGATGAGCCACTTTGATGCATCTTTCCAATGAAACCGAGTCCTCAGGTGGATTTGTTTCAGAATAAGTTTTCTCATTCCGAGTCCAAGATATATATCAGCATCATCCAATAACAAGAATCTGGGGAAAGCAATATGTGGATCATCAGTTACTGTGTTCCAGTAACTGATGAAAAAGCAATATGTGGATCATCAGTTACTGATGTTCCAGTAACTCTCCTAGTAGTCTTCTCCTCAGTTTGTTCCCCTGCAAAAATCGGCCGAAAGTTCTATGTCATCTGTGAACCACGTGCTGAAGTGTAGAGTTGTATTATACCTAATCCTGCGCGAGCCACACGTTTGTATATCACTTCACCACCCACCGGAAGGTCTCTTCTATCGATCAAAAATCAGCTCGCCAGACTAAACATCGGCTGCCACTCCTGTCATAATATGTCTTCAACCATCCTGTTAGATACCCAATGGCTTGTGGAGTTAAATAGCTAGATTTTGGGTTGAGTTAATTATGATGTTTTGGCACATTCATCTCCACATGTGGCAATACTTTCGATATGTTCTCGTACAAATGTATTGTCGGGGTACTTTAACTAATCATCCTTAATGAATCCATCACTGTTGCTGCATTTCAGCTCGTGTTTCCTTCAACGACCACCTGACGAATCAGTCGATGGCCAATCCTTAATTAGGTGGTACCGGGGAGCATAGTGCAAATCGGCACAACAATTTCCATAAGGTCCACACAACATATCACAATAACATGACGATGTACATAGGCCTGTAAACTGAACTCGGTGTTATCTGATGGATCGTCACTGCTTCCCCATTCTGGTAATCAAAGCGCTGCCAGACTAGTCGTTTTCACCATCTTCTTAATTTTTTACTAGATATCCCAAATCTAGAAACTGTAAGAGATGGGTTTCTCAGAACGACCGTTCCTCGTGCCTTTTTAGTCAAATTATATATTTTTTTCTAAATCAATGACTTTTGGGATCTTCCCAGTTCCCAAATCAGAAGTTTGATTTTTGTAGTTTTTGAAAAGAAACGGCGCCGTGTTACTCTACAAATAGCCTGTCTATTATGTTTATCAGCTAATGCGGATTATACATTATATTGGCGACTAGTATTTAACAATGGCACGTATCAGGATATATAAATTGACCAAAAATGTGGACGCTGGAAATTCTTACAAGACATTTCTTCTCATTCATTTTCATCTATTAATTATTAATATCAATAAATGGGTTTGGGGGATTTGATGGGTTGGAGGTAGGCCTCAGCCCACACGATGCGAATCATAAATTCCTTAGGGTAACAGTTTCACACCAAAGTTGTATAAATAACAATTCGGCAATATACGCGACGTGTTTTAGTGTATAATTGAAATTTAATGGGAAAAAGAATTACAAAGATTGGATTAAATTTTCTTAATGAAAAAGTTATTCTTCCCACGTACTAATTTCTTAATTAATTAATTATAAGAATATAAAATTTGACCTCTTCTACAACCTATTATTATAAAGTTTTTCTTGTTTATTTATTATTACTTTTATTTGAAAAAGTATTTTCATTATGCGTATTTTGCATCAATCTTATCGTATTTAAAAAATTTCACACTCCACTTGTTTACATATTATAATTTTTGTATTTGATAAGAGGGACAAGGATTCAATGTACAAAATAATAATCAGATAGTTGTTAGGACGTCTTTTGAAAAAAAAAATAATTTGATTATGACTTAGTACATAATTACTATTTACCATCTCATAGAACTTGAAGTGTCCACGTTTCACGACATTCACGAGATTTCTATAAGTTTTTTCAATAGTTTATGGAGATATCATTTTTGAAAAATTTCTTCAAACTTTTGGAAAACGTAAAATCATGGTAACTCCCGAGAATTGAAGTGACATCCAACCATTTTTTAATATTCAAATTTTGAAACCATTTTTAATATCAATTTTCTAGAACACCATACAACTATATGCAATCAATAAAAGTTAAATATTATTTTTCGATTGTTTTTTCATGCCCAAATCTTGTGTTAGTTTTTGTTGAAATCAAGTAGAATTTTGAAAGTTGGTGATTCTGCTTCTGTATATATAATTATGAAAAAGAAGCTAATCCAATGTTTATTTAAAATGATATAACCCTAAGGAGTATTATTTTTTTTATCTAAAAAATATTTATCAGTGTATTATTAGTTCAAACAGTGTAGCATACTTGAAAATTTTTTTCAAGGGACCTTCCCTGAATGAATAAATATCCGCGCGGGAGTTGCGCAGGTAAATTTCGATGCAACTTCCTGGAAGCAGGAGTCTTGTCTGTATGATCATATTAATTAATTGGGCCGCATATCTGAACTGTACCTCCGCTGTCCTTGTGTCTCGGCTGATTCCACACAGAAACTTCCCTCTTCCCACTCTATAAATGTTTATCAATACTGACTGTACGTCATATATATGATATCGTATCGCGTTATTCCAAATATAAATATATATAATGGGTAAAGACATGAATATCGTTTTCGAGGATTTCTTTCCTCGGATGGTGGAGAAGCTGGGAGCGGACGGATTCTTGAATGAGCTTTGCAAGGGATTCCGCCTGCTGATGGACGAAGAAAAGGGACTCATCACATTGGAAAGCTTGAAGAAGAATTCTGCAGCTTTAGGTGTGCAGAATATGAGCGACGATGAATTTAGGAGTATGTTGAGTGAAGGAGATCTGGATGGAGATGGGAGTCTTGATCAGATGGAGTTCTGCGTTTTGATGTTCAGGTTGAGCCCTCATCTCATTGATCCAGCAACAACATGCATCAACGTTTGATCTCTCCAAAAATGTCATCAAAAATCATTACAACATCAATCTTGGATTTTACTAGTACTAGTATAATATCACGTGATGCAAGAAGAGAGCAATAATTTGAGATTTTTTTACCCGCCCCGGAAATTTTTCTTTCAGGTTTATATATACTAGTACCACATATTGTTGGTTCTCTTCTTTGATCATTTAGTTATCTTAGCTCAAGTTCTTTGAATTGGACGAATGATCAATCTCAACTGTGACTCAATTACCAATCGCACAAGAATGAACATGAACATAAAGTGATAAATCGCACAGATAATGTGATTCGATCATTGGGGGAAAAAGAAGGCGATCCTTATTATAAATGCCATTAACTACAAATTACAAGAATTCACCCACGCTTTGCTATCTATCCTTGCTCTCCGTTGATCTCTATTGAATTTAAGAGTTCTCACAAACATGTTCGTGTATGTCTATTGGTTCTCAACTGCTACTCCCTCTACTCGGTTTTTATATCCATTGGTAGTAGGTTGTACAGTTACTCTATTTCAGTTGAACTCCTTTCTCTTTTTTAACTTCCAATGGCATCCTTTTCCTTTATAATGAGTAGGAATCCTTTAGTAAATCCTCTTCTCTACCTTGAACACACATCCATTCATTTTCAAGCATTCCCAGTGAGATCAAGTTTCTTCTTAACTGAGGAATGTATCTCACATGTTCCAGTATTCTTTCAACTCCATCATGCATCTTGAATCATGTAGATCCAATTCCCATCAATCCACATGCCTTATTGTTCCTTCGCAATACTAGTCCCCCAGTTTCAAGAGTTTCAAACCACTCCTTTTGAGTGCACATGTGGAAGCTGCACCGGGAATCCAAATTCCATTCAACACTGGACTCAATTTGATTAACCACCAAGGCATCGGTTGATTCATACCCATCTAACAGCACTACTGCATTTTCACTAGCCATGGACTTGTCTTCATCATCCATCTTGACTTTAATGTTTTCAAGGTCATCAATGATTTTATTGAACTCATCAATATGTTCTACTATTGACTTCTCATCTACCGTTTGGAAGGAATATGGCCTTTGTTTCCAATAAAGATTGATGTTGTCTAAAACTGGACGGGTCGATTCGACGACTCAGCAGTTGAGATCCTGCGAGAGCTCCAATGGATGATTCGAGTGGGTTGTTACCTGCGCCACAAAGCAAAGTCAGAGGCGCCGGGAGGTATCCCGGCGAAGGCACTCCGACGCTCAAGTCAGCGGTTGCTCAAAAGCTATAACAATTCAAGAACCAATTGCTGTTTATTCAGAACGTACCTTAAAAATGAGGTTGAGCTGTCTATTTATAGAGAGCGTTGAGTGTTTCGTGGGCCTTATCTGAGCGGACCCATTTCTTTGTGACTTCATGGATAACTTGCTATCAGGCCGTTGGGCCCTCATCCTCTTTTGCGGGTTGGGCCTGGACTTGGGTCTAGGAGATCAATGGTTCAGCCCATACCCATCAAAGACGATTAGCAAGGGATTTAGTCATGTACAATTGCTCTAATTTCGCCAATACTTTGCATGCTGTGTCTTCCCTTGCCACTTCACGTAGAGCTCAGTCATCAAGGCATAATATGATGGAGCTATGGGCCTTCTCCAATATATTGGTCTTCTCAGTTGGAGTTAGTGATTCAGGGAGAGATTTTTCTCCTTTCAACGCATCCACTACTCCTTGCTGGACCAAGATCGTTCTCATCTTGACTCTCCACAGGCCAATGTCATTTTGTCCAGAAAAGTTATCGATGTCAAATTTGGGATCCTATTGTTAATTGATTATTTGCTCCCACGGACAACACCACTTGTTTGTTCTCTTCTTTGATCGTTTGATTATCTTGGCTCAAGTTCTTTGAATTGAACGAATGTCCAATCTCAACTACGACTCAATTACCAATTGCACAAGAATGAACATGAATACAAAGTGATGAATTGAAATGAAGACACAACAGATTATGTGGTTCGATAATTGACGTACGTGGTTCGATAATTGGCTGACTACATCCACGGGAAGAATAAGGTGATCTTTATTATGAACGCCATTGATTACAAGAATTCACCCACACTTTGCTATCTATCCTCACTCACTATTGAACTTAAGAGTTCTCACGAATATGTTCGTGTATGCCTATTGGTTCTCAACATCTATTCCTTCTACTCGGTTTTTATATCCACCAGTAGTCGGTTGTACAGTTACTCTATTTCAGTTGAGCTCCTTTCTCTTTTTCAACTTGCAATGACGCCTGATGTTGCCTAAAATCGGATGGGTCGATTTGACGACTCAGCGAATAAGTTGAGATCTTGAGAGAGCTCCAATGAATGATTTGAGTGGGTTGTTACCTGCGTCACAAAGCAAAGTCAGAGGCGTCGGGAGGTATCCCGACGAAGACACTCCGACGCTCAAGTCAGCGGTTGCTTGAAAGCTATAATAATTCAAGAACCAATTGCTGCTTATTGAGAACGTACCTTAAAAATGTGGAGCTGTCTATTTATAGAGATCGTTGAATGATTTATGGGCCTCGTCTGAGCGGCCCATTTCTTTGTGACTCAACGGTCAATTTGTCATCAGGCCATTGGGCCCCCTTCATCTTTTGTGGACTGGGCCTGGGCTTGGGCCTAGGAGTTCAATGGCTCAGCTCATACCCATCAACGCCCTTTTACCATTAAGTTTGGTAGTCAATATGATCCCCTCTCTTTACATTTACACATATAGCTAGCAATGATTTCTCTCTTGCAATTTCAATTTCTATTTGCTCCTTGAAAATGTTTGAGAAATTTGGATATTGTTCAAAACATTGAAACTAAGCCGACGCAACCATATAACTGATCGTACTCGAATCACTTATAATGTTCTCTTAACTATACCATATCGTTTTCTTTTAATCATGACTATTTCCAGAAAATTAGAGATAGTAGGCTGATATAACAGGAAACACCTGTATTAGGTTTTTTTTTTTTTTTTGAGATAGACACATTGTTATAATTTAGTCAAATTCAAGTTTCAATCTTGGGAAATTTGTATTTGATGATCTATATGTCATGTACAAAAATATTATTAACAAACTCTAAATTAAACACCCATAATTATCACCAATATCTCACTAAATAAACCAATATGCGATATAAATTTGTTATATTATAGTCACTGACATTTAAACGAAATTTATAACAAAATATTCATATTTATTTTTCGTCACCAAAGTGGCTAATGCTAATTATGATGATTTGTCCAACATAGCTAGCAACTATTTTCACAATGAAAATCTGTTTAAGAAATTTGGATATTGTTCAAAACCTTGAAACTAAGCCGATGCAAACCATATACTTGATCGTACTCGAATCACTTATAATGTTCTCTTAACTATACCACATCGTTGTCTTTTAATCAGGGCTATTTCCAGAGATCGTAGGCTAATATACCCTGTATAGTTTTTTTTTTTAGATAGACACATTGTTATAATTGAGTCAAATTCGAGGTTCAAACTTGGGGAATTTGTATTTGATGATCTATATGTCATGTACTAATATTTATTCTATATAAAATATTATTAACAAACTAGGCTAATATGTATAGTTTTTTTTTTTAGATAGACACATTGTTATAATTGAGTCAAATTCGAGGTTCAAACTTGGGGAATTTGTATTTGATTTGATATATGTCATGTACTAATATTTATTCTATATAAAATATTATTAACAAACTCTAATTAAACACTCATAATTATGACCAATATCTCACTAAATAAACCAATAT
>KQ988996.1:232415-258450 GCA_001598015.1 Dorcoceras hygrometricum
GGAGTCTCGGATCTAGTCGTGGACCGGATTGGCGTTTTCTACCGCAATCTACCGAGAAGAGCCGGGTTCTTGAAACACCGGTTGGAGCCAGGCACAAGTGCCAGAGAGGTAACTCGCTAAACATCCTATGAATGTCGTAGAATGTTGATTTGTTTTTCGTATTGATCGCCTCCCGGTTCTATATTTTTGTTCTTCCGCTGCCTGACCGGGGGCGGATCCGGATCCCCAACAGCACTCTCTCCACTCCAACAAATATTTTTATCCTGACTGATCCCACTCCTTGTACCTTGCAGGCCTTATTGTTTCCCAACAACACTGAGCCTCCATCTTCCTGATTCAATTCTTCAAACCAGCCTCTGTTAGGAGTCATATGGTAGGTGCAACCAGAGTCTAAAATCCATTCCTTCGATTGATCAACATCAGAAATGGTTAGTACTTCTGCTGATTCATACCCTTGTTCAACCAAGGCTGCATCCCCCGAATCATGTGGTCTACTGTTTGATTTGTTGCTTCTGTCAGGACAATCCCTCTTGAAATGCCCTTCTTTGTGGCATAGGAAACACTTCCTCCTAACCTTGGACCTGGATCTTGACCTCTGTCTTTGCTTTGTGTGTTCCCGTTTATCTGTTCTGCCCCGTGCCATCAAACCTTCTCCAGATGCCTCTTCTTTTATCTCTGCTCTCTTCTTCAAATCCTTGGAGAGCAGTGCAGATTGTACTTCATCTAGTGTTAGAGATTCTCTGCCAAATATCAAGGTATCCGATAGGTTTTCTGATGGATCTGTGTAAATAGATCCAGATTAAGTTTTGAATTACACAAAATCTGTTATTGTGTTACTAATGTTTCTACTTAGTGTACAGATGTTAGCTATCAAAGAAAACTGTCATGAAGCAGAATTTGTCCAGTCGTGAGAAGAAAAGATTTTATCAGCCGCAAGCTACAGGATTCAGCTGTGAGCTACAGTGATTCAGTCGCAAGCTACAGTGAAATTAAAAGAGAAATCTGAAGGATCGAAGCGGTGAAAAAGAACAATTTAGAGAATCTCAGAAGCTTGCGTGGAGTTTGAAGATAGGTGAAGTCTGGAATTAAATAGAAGAAGCAAAGAAGTTTGTCCAGTCGTAAGAAGCAAAGAAGTTTGTCCAGTCGAAGAGAAGAAGAAATCTGTTTATCAAGGAGAAGAAATCTGGTAAACATAAGAGGAGTGAACAGTAGAAGTCTGGAAGAAGGCGTTGAACAGGACAAGCGCAATTCAGCAGTTGGAACTATCAGTCGTAAGCTACAGTGGACCAGTCGGTGATATTATCAGTCGATAGTTGATTTCAGCAGGATTTTTATTCAGAGGAAATCAGCAGATGGTTAGAAATCAGCAGGTGAATTCTGTGAAAACCCAAAAAAAATCGGATCAAACCAGATCTCTCCCGGTCAAACCAGCTCTTGGTTGATCAAACCAGCTCTTGGTTGGTCAAACCATCTCCTGCACAGTCAAACCAGATGCAGCACAGTCAAAACAGACGCAGGAAAGACAAACCAGACGCAGGACAGTCAAACCAGACGCAGGAAAGACAAACCAGACGCAGGAAAGACAAACCAGACGCATGACAGTCAAACTAGACGCAGGAAAGACAAACCAGACGCAGGAAAATCAAACCAGACGCAGCACAGTCAAACCAGATGCAGGAAAGTCAAACCAGACGCAGGAAAGTCAAACCAGACGCAGCACGGCCAAACCAGTCGCAGGACGGTCAAACCAGCTTTGACCAACGAAAAATTCAGATTTTGGCTCGCGAATTTCAGCAGTTTTCTACACGCATACAGATCAGATTCACAATTCTTAACTGCCAATTTAGAGGATTAATGGCCAATTAAGGGACCCAAATCAATGTCTACACTAATGTTTTTGTAACAGCCATTTTAATGGCCATGAAAGCATGGATTTATGGCCTTAATAGCAGACCCTTGATTTGCCCATTCCTGCACCTATAAATACCTCGTTGTAGCATCAAAGGACCCAGACTTCTCCCAAGATTTTCTCAAAAAAATTACAGTAACTTGCACGTTGAAACCTTGCTTCCTAGTGCACCAACTTTCTACCAGATTTCAATCAAGCTTCAGACTACTGTAAGTGGGTTTTTGCTATTATATTCGTTTGATATATTATATATATATTATTCATGTAAGAATTCAGTTTTGAACTTACTGTTCGAGCACCTTTCTGTTCAGATCTCTGTTTCATTTCAAGCTCTATTTTGCACTGATATTATATGGGTCTACGGAATATTCCGCACTCTGGGTTACTTGGTGTAATCACATGGCCTCGACCTCTTAGAGGAGTATAAATTAGGGACTGATCAGTAAATCATAGACACGAAGTAATCATCAGTGCTTTTCTGCTACTCGTTTTGTTAAGTTCTGTTAAGCTCTGTTATGCTCAGTTATACTCTGTGCTGAGATCTGTTATCTCAGTATATGTATATGAATATTTGTTATGCTCGAATGGTATCCCCCACTTGCTGAGTGTTTCCCCAAACACTCACCCCTTACTTCTCCCCCAGATAAGAATGAAGAGCATGTAGAAGAAGAAGAACGAGAACAATTTTGGGGCTGGTGAAGATTCAGTTTCTGTTGATGTAATTATTTATATTTTTCGCTTCCGCAATTTTCTCTGATTTCCGATGTAAAAACGAACATATTTTTGGATATGTAATAGACTGGTTTGAGCTATGCTATAGTGGCTTAATGTTTCACAATTTTTATAATTGTTTAATATTACCGATGTCATGAGTCTCGGTCTCGGGGCGTGACAAATTCTTCCAGGGTAATCAGCAGGCGCAAGCATTTGAGAGATAGCGTATTTCGTTAAGGATTGTAAAACGACAGCGTTTATTTAAGATGAAACGACGGCGTCTTGGACTAACGGAAAAATTCAGCCGTTGGTGTTTGCGTATATTCACCCGCTGGTATTTCAGCAGATACACCTTTCCAGAAGAATCAGCAGATAGCTACAGTTGTTCGATTAACCAGTCGATGGTACTTGTCGTTAGCAATAGCAAAACGATGTCGTTTGGATAAATGGATACGACAGTGTTTTGCCTTCACGCTAAGGTTCAGTCGATGGATTTTGCGATGGTAATAACCAGCAGGTACATCTCTTAAGGGAAACCAGCAGGTAGCTACAGTGATCTTGGACCAGCCGATACTTTTTGAAGTGAAATATTTCAAGCAATCAGCTGATGCATATTTTTAGGCGATGAAGTAATCAGCCGATGTATTCTTTCAATTGTTCAAGTCATCAGCTGTTGTGCAAATGAATGGATCGATTCAAACGTTCATATCAGAGAAAATCAAAGGCGGAGATTGAACCGTACATATGCCATTTATTGAGGGAACAGTATCAGTACTATTCTGGGTAAATACTACAATATACAGAGGAGCATTGCACACATTTGGGAAGACAACGATTTAGCCGTAACAAGCACAGAAAGGATTTGAATCTACTCTAACGGCTATATCTTTGGAGAGAAGCTATATATACAAGATGATTTGAAGAAATCGATGACTTTGACACTGTGTGATTAATAGACAACAATCAGAAAAAGGAACGCACAGTGCAAAGAGGGAAGAAAAATTGGAAACGAAGCAATAGACCGCCATTAGAGAGGAGCGCAAAACGAGTGTCTACTGCTGAGTCTCAATCAGCTATTGAAGAGCATTTTTCCCAATGTGTGAGATTTATTTTTCTGAGAGTTGAGCGTTGTGAGGATTGAGAATTAAGATTAGTGATTAATCGATTTGATTTGGGAATTAATCACGTAGATTTTGAAGTTCCTGCCGATTTTGAGCATCGCGTTAATTTTGGAGAAAACTGGCAGCAGCAAGTTACTGTAGCTCCTGCTGGTGGATTTTGAATCAGCAGTGATGACGTCAGCGTGACGCAAGGAGAGCTGCTGGTTTAGTTCGAGTTTGAGGAGAGCTGCTGGCGGACGTTGCATTTAGCGCGAGAAAGAATGAGGAAGTGACGCGTGTTAGTCAACATTTTGGAGCGTTGACTACTAGATTCAGCAGATGCGCTTGTGAACAGTGATCAGCTGATGGTTTGTGGAATTAGTCGCGAGAGCTATCGATAGATATGATGGCGTAGGCGTGACGTATTCCTTACTGCTGGTAGTGTTGCGTTGTATTGGTTGCTGCTGATCAGCAGGCGCGCTTTTGCAAGAGCGTTGAGAAGTGACGTCGTTTGAATTAGTGGATGCGTCGTCGTTTTGAGTGTTGTCTCGCGACCAGCAGACAGATTGCTTTGTAGAGAGAGAGCTGTTATCAGCTCTTGGTTGTTTTGCTTGCGAGAGCTGTTGTCTGCTGGTGGTTGCTTCGGCGTCGTTTAGATAAGTTGGAACGGTGTCGTTTTAAAGGTTTTCGTGCGATTGTTGTTTAGTTGTTGCTGCTGAATTTTACGAAAAGAAAAGGGAAGATTGAGGCTGATAGACTTCTGCTGAATACTTCGATGGATCTTAGTGAATCAGCAGACGAGGTTTGAAGAGGTATATTTAGTAGTGTTGATTGACACTTAGAAATATTTTGAACCAGCCATATCTTATCTCTTCTTCTCCAAACCCTCGTCGAGCTACTGTTCATCGAGACATTTCTTCCCTAGATTTCCTTCGCATCCCGCCTCTGTTTTTGGAGATTTTAGTTGCGCTGGAAGTGGAAACGCGAAGCTGCTGGATTTCGAAGCTTTTGGGAAAAGTCTGTGCGTGCGTTCTTCTGCTAGCGTGAGCTTTTGGGTGAGCAATTCTTGTGGTTTGAGCTCGGTTTTTAGTAGTCTAAGTCTGCGTAGAAGTGTAGAATTTGGATTAGCTTCTGGCAGTAGGTTTAACGTGATTATGATTAAGAATTTAGCTAAGATATTAGCTATGTTGTAACAGATTTCAGCTTCTAGGAAGTGTCCTGCTGCGTGATTTGAGCCAGGAGGAATCTGTTAGGTAATTCGAAGGAGGAAAGGTACGAATTGAGCAGCTCTTAGCAGCTTGAGCGTGAACATGTCTGTTCTTCGATGTTGTGAACTGCTGCTATATAATTTACGTGAACTTAGATGATGAAATTGATTGTGTTCTGTTTTGTTTCACGTATTGTATATTGTATGCATCTAGCATGGATATTGAATGACATTCATTGCATACATCTTGAGCCTGAATTGATAATTGATTTGATTACCTGATTGGGTGCCACGTTGTGACTGGCCGATTGTTGAGTCGTGCCCGACAAGTCCAACGCTATCGTCGGAGCGGTGACTACCGGATACGAGTATCTACCGCCGAGCTGTGATGGGCTGACGGGCCCCAATGATCACGGACCGATGATTTCCACCGGCTGATCGGCTGCGTGTGGTATAGAGGCTTTATTTGAGTCGCCAGTTGATAGACTGGTCTAGCTATCCGATTTCTTGATAGCCCTCATGCATTCATAGCATTGATTTATAGCATGTTGCATGTTTATCTGCTTCGATAGCTCTTCGTACTGAGGCTTGACCTCGTACTTCTTTTCTTGCTGTTGTTGTTTGGGTCTGCGTTACCCATTTGCAGGAGTTTCAGGTAACCTAGCTGGGCAGAGTGGAAGTTCAGCTGGTCGATCCCCGCATCCCTGAGTCCCAGTTTATTTATGATATGTACTGAACCGGGGGATGCCCCGTGTTATCATGTATTTGGGGATCTGTCTTTTGAATTGATTTTTATGGTTACTTGTTGTATGAGTCTGAGTTAACTCATATTTTGAGTAGTGGATATTTTGAATGTATGATTTGAAGTTCAGGCCCTTAATATTTCGAAAAATTTTTAAGCCCTGGTTTTTAGCTTCCGTGTTTATGCGCTTTTTATGTGTTAATTGTTAGTAATTAGCACGGGACCTGACAAGCGTTCACTGTAAAATCTCACACACACAGATTCACTCGCATATTTTGAGAGTTGTGCGAAATTGTTTAGCGAGTGAATCACAAACCAAAATTAGATCCCGTCCAAGCACGAAGACGTTAAACTCTGTGTTTGTAGCCTTTTTCACATAGGCGTAAAACAAGTGAGTAACAGCCGAGGGCTGGTGGAGTCTAGGAGTTCTTGCAGCTGCTGGTTGCGGGATCGGGTCTGTACATGATGTGTAGATCAAATCTTCTAGTGGAACCTTTCAAGGAGGAAGAAGAGGAGACGTAGGACATTGATGTCCGAACTTCCATAAAGAAATAAGCTGTGTATTGTATTATGTTATTTACTTCCGCATAAGCATTTTATTTAGCATTGCATAACACTTTAGTTGCACACACAGTAGTCGAACAGATTTCTGTTTACAGAAATCTGTTTGCATTGAGTTTTAAAATTAGGATTCATTTCTGGTATTTTCCTCATGTTTTTATTACATACCAGATCTGTCTCCGGTGCTCTGTTTTAATGTTCAAGAACCCGAGGTATTGCACCTCATAATAGCAGCGCAAAATTTTTATTTTTCAATAGCAGCACTGTTAAGTTGTTTTTCGGCCCTAACATTTTCATACTCTTTTGGCAGTGATCTTAGTAGTAACAGGCCTTGATCTTCCTCTTCCACTTTGATTTCAATGTTCTCTAGATCAAGAATAATCTTGTTGAAGTCATCCATGTGATCCTCCAACGATTTCCCATGCTGCATCTGGAAGGTGTATAGCCTCTATTTCAAGTACAATCGGTTTGCTAAAGATTTTGTCATGTAGAGCTTCTCCAGCTTCAACCAAATAGCCGCTACAGAAGTCTCCTTGGAAACTTCCCTGAGGACCTTGTCTCCAAGGCTAAGTATCAACGCACTGTGCGCCTTATCAAGAATCTCCTTCTTGATTTTATCTGTTTTAGTGGGGCTCATCTTCGATTCACCCGCCAGTGCCTCCTCCAGGCCTTGTTGAACAAGCAACGCCCTCATCTTTAAGCGCCACAGTCCAAAATCATTTTTACCCGTAAACTATTCAATCTCAAACTTTGCAGGGGCCATTTCTTCAATTCGATGCTAATGGCTCTGATACCAATTTGTTCGTTTAACTGATCACACTTTACCACCAATCAAGAATTCACCAGACCAAGAATCACTACTACTGTATCTACCACAGGAACAGGTACTCGAAAGAAGCGAAAAATCAGAAACTTGCATTCAAGAACATGCACAGAAAACAATCGCATATGCAAAGCAGTAAGAAATTGGGACACAAGAATTTACGTGGTTCGACGATTAAGTGTCTACATCCACGGACAAGCAATCCACCATTCTTTATTCCAGTCACAAAACCAGTACAAGATCGATCGTCTCAAGAGTGTATATTTCTCAGGAGAAACGTGTAAGTAGTATATGTAAAAAACTACAGCAGCAATTATACACTAACATATATATACTTCTGCTGCCCCTTTACCCAACCGGTTGTAACTGTTTCTTTTACCGGTTACCTGCTCTACACTTCCTTGGACACTTCTCTACACACCCTTGCAAAACCAGCATTCATTTCAAGTCAACACTCTCAACAATCTTTTTCGACACCAAAGGGTCCTGATGCTAAATTATGATGATTTGTCCAACATAGCTAGCAACTATTTTCACAACGAAAATCTGTTTGAGAAATTTGGATATTGTTCAAAACCTTGAAACTAAGCCGACGGAAACCATATAATTGATCGTACTCGAATCACTTATAATGTTCTCTTAACTATACCACATCGTTGTCTTTTGATCAGGGCTATTTCCAGAAAATTAGAGATCGTAGGCTAATATAACAGGAAACACCCTGTATAATTAATTAGGACTATTTCCAGAAAGTTAGAGATCGTAGGCTACTATAACAGGAAACACCCTATATAGTTTTTTTTTTTTGAGATAGACACATTGTTATAATTGAGTCAAATTCAAGTTTCAATCTTAGTGAATTTGTATTTGATGATCTATATGTCATGTACTAATATTTATTCTATATAAAAATATTATTAACAAACTCTAAATTAAACACCCATAATTATCACCAATATCTCACTAAATAGTATATGATATAAATTTGTTATATTATAGTCAGTGACATTTAAACGAAATCTATAATAAAATATTCATATTCATCTTTTTCGACACCAAAGGGTCCTGATGCTAAATTATGATGATTTGTCCAACATAGCTAGCAACTATTTTCACAACGAAAATCTGTTTGAGAAATTTGGATATTGTTCAAAACCTTGAAACTAAGCCGACGCAAATCATATAATTGATCGTACTCGAATCACTTATAATGTTCTCTTAACTATACCATATCGTTGCCTTTTAATCAGGACTATTTTCAGAAAATTAGAGATCGTAGGCTAATATAACAGAAACACCCTGTATAGTTTTTTTTTTTTTGAGATAGACACATTGTTATAATTGAGTCAAATTCAAGTTTCAATCTTGGAGAATTTGTATTTGATGATCTATATGTCATGTCCTAATATTTATTCGATCTATATGTCATGTCCTAATATTTATTCTATATAAAAAAATTATTAACAAACTCTAAATTAAACACCCATAATTATCACCAATATCTCACTAGAAAAACCAATATGCGATATAAATTTGCTACATTATAGTCACTGACATTCAAACAAAATCTATAACAAGCTATTCATATTCATCTTTTTCGAAACCAAATGGTCCTGATGCTAAATTATGATGATTTGTCCAACATAGCTAGCAACTATTTTCACAACGAAAATCTGTAATTGGGAAAACAAATTAGTCTTTGCGTTATTGATATAGGTATTTAACAAGAAAGGTGTTAAATTTATGAAAAATTGAACTAAAGTCTTATAATGATATAAACGAAAAGTATTAAATTAGATGTCGATCCATACTCTGAAAGCAACCTAGAAAATTCTCTAAGACTTGGGAGACATTTCTATAAATTTTTATACTTCTATTTGAGTATCCTCATCTTTTATTCTAATATTTTCAATTTCATTAAAAGTTGGAGAAAAACGTTTACCATCTCTCTGTCACTTGATTATAGCTAAGACGGGCACAAGTTAAATGAGTTTGTATATTTTTTTTGGCCTTGATATTTGATTAGGTTATAAATTAAGGTCATTCGTTTGCCAGTCGGTAGAGGCAGGCCGGCCGGGACCGGTGGTATAAAATCTGAGGCAAGTGCCAGCTTGGACTCCAAAATTTTTGGGGCACCAAATAATTTTAAAAATACTTATAGCAAGCTATAAGTTGATCCCTAAATAATGATTATTTGGGGGAGTGGCCCATGATCAAACCTTGAGGTCTCATTGTCCGGCCATCTACCTTTTTTAGTCTCACCGGAAAATAATAAAGAAAATCTCTTTCGTGAATTTGCACTTAACATTTTATCAACTATCGTGCGATGATCAAGTTCACTATCGCAATTTTTCTGTCAATCGATCAGTTTTCATATGATTTCCGACACTTTATTAATTATGTCGTGGTTTGCGTAGCTGTTTTCGGGGGTATTATATCATTAGTTATACGTACGTAGAATGTATTCCGACTGCCAGGGTCAGCTTATATAAGTGAAAAAAGGGTCACGGCTAAAACTGTCCACCACAATAAGGAAATTGGACAGTAGTTATTACTATTATTATTTGATGCCACCCGTTATCATTTCGGACCCGAGGACCGAGCAGCACATACCAGACCCCGACCTATACCGCTCAGATCGGGAAGTCGCCCGAGAACTCGTGCTCAGATCGGGAGTGTTTCCCGATGACAGTGACGTATCTACCAGAATCCAACCCGGATACGACTTTCCTTATTTGAGCGAGAATCCCACCCGGATACGTCTTTCCTTATTTGAACGACAAGATCACCGAGAATCGCGGAGAGTATCTCGCCCGAGATACTCGAGTTAGGCGAATATACGCCAGGATATGTTTATCTCCACCACCTAGTCCCTCTATAAATATCAAGTACGCCCCATTCATTCATTCATTCACACTTTCCTTCACGCATTTGTTTGCACTCAGCATACATATTCTCTTTGCTCTCTTTTGCTCTTGCATCCTGCCTGACTTAAGCATTTGAGGGGTTTCGTCGAACACACTTTCGACGCCCTCTGACTCGTGATCTGTGGCTGCAGGCATCCCGAAGGACCAACTCCCGTTCATCAGAAATCCCGGCGTCCCGAGCTCTCGACGTGATAGCTGATACATCATCATTATTATTCTAAAACAAATTTAATGTTATAGCAAGGGTAAGTGTCCACCACGATATTTGTTAGCAATTTAACATTGTACATAATGACGTGATTAGGTGATTAAGTTAAGCGTCGTTGCAGTTAAAATTTGTGAAAGAATCTTGAAATAAGAGGATTGGTTTCAACCAATTTAGAGATGTGCATTTGACTGAACCACTCTCCGAATTCAGAGGTAACACAATATATATAGTTTATACGTACGGATCGATCGTCGAATAATTATCCACATGGATTTAACTATTCATGTACAAAGTATAAATGATATCTGGTTCACGAACAATATACCTACACCACTTTACATTTTAAAAATTTGTTCCATTTAAAAATTATCTATCAAAACCTGAAATGAGAAAAGAAAAATTAGGATTAAAAAGTTATATCCCCTGTTAAAAGTCGTGCCCCTTGATCATATGAACTGTACGTAGTCGATATGGTCCAACTCCTTTCTGCAGAGTACTTTATCTGTTGGAATAGCATGGACCTAGGAGGGCAAACATTGCAAAAAAAAAAAGCAAAAAAAAAAAAAAGGAAAAGGAGAGCATAGCCCTTTTTTTATTTTTTGGAAGCCGATCGATCCATTCTTTGAATGTCAGTGCAGAGGACATTTTTATGGTAGCGGTGGAGTCTTGAAATATCGGCCGACCTTTGTTTATTATTTTCTCAAGTAATTGGCTAGGTTTTATGATATTATACACAAATATATTTAGTTAAGAAATTTTAAATCATAATCCACAACCTTTTGCTACACATGAAGGTGCATGTCAAATGTTGAGAAATCACAACTCTTGCCAGACAAGTTAACTACTGTAATTTTATTTAACATTTTTAACAAGTTAATTAGGGCGATGTTAGTTTAGACTTTAGACTTTGTCCTTCTTCATTTGCTAAAACATATATAGACATGATTCCTGTCTACAAGCCATAATGTCGTAATTGCTCTACTATCCTAAAACATGATATTGCTACCTAATTTAACCACAGTCGAAATATACCATTCGGCTCAAAATAGATACTAGTCGGTAAATATACAACTTTAGTTCGATGATCACTACAGTTTCTAAAATAATTGATTATCGCCAGTTATTCGATATTCATCACCGTGAAGAAAAATTATACCATAGACACAAAATATGCATAAAAGATGGTAATTTATTGTTCTATTTCAAAATATATAGTTTTCCAGTACTAATAATCAAATTTAACATTTGTTTTATGTTGGCAACCAGAGAAAGAAATTCAGAAGATATATATAGACATTAAAAAATATCCAAAGGTCATACCTAATCAGACTCTTATGTATAGCATTTAATTAGTAATTTGATGTATTATGTGTATATAGATGAAAAAACCAAGTCCCGGGCGACCATTATAAAGCAAAGTTACATTTTCGGAAGGAAACCATACCTCCATATTTTAGCTTATCTTCTCCACCGAAAATTCGTCCTTCTCCCACTCTCGGTTACAGAAAAATAAATAATAATGCCGCTCAAAAGAGAACTTGAGGTGAAGGTAAGCAAAACGGAGGTTGTCGTTGCGGCTCTGCCAATGCAAGAGCACTGGCTGCCACTCTCCAACCTCGACCTGCTGTTGCCACCGGTGGACGTCGGCATCTTCTTTTGCTACCAAAAAACGAAGGAATCCTGTTTCGCGACGACGGTCGGTGCTCTGAAGAGGTCATTATCCCTGTGTTTGGTGTCATACTATGCTTTTTCCGGCCGGCTGGTGACGACCACTGCCGGAGAACCAGAGATTCTGTGTGACAACGGTGGAGTGGATTTCGTTGAAGCTTTTGCGGACATTGAGCTGAAGGATCTTGATCTGTACAATCCTGATGAAACTGTTCAGGGGAAGCTGGTGCCGGAGAGAAAGCATGGCGTTCTTGCAGTACAGGTGATTAATATTGCTCGGAAGTTTTATTTTTTTGGTTTTGCATGTGAATGTTGAAATATCTAAAACCTGCTACGACGATTCATGTAAATTGACTTCCTCACATTTAATTAGTCAATGAATTCTGTCACTCATGCAGTCATGCTCTATTTTCAAAAACAAAAACAAAAAAGTTAAGATGTTGGTTTCTAATATTATATTTTGGCCTGTAATTAAATACATATCAGAACATGGAAGTTCAAAATCCAAAATTTAAAGACTTCAAAATCAAGGATACAAGCCCTCCCAACAAACACACGCGCGCACAGGAGGAGCTTTCAAGATTTCATGTTAACTTATCAAATAAATGAAGAGTAAAGCTTCTGTGTAATTAACACCAGCTGACGCAAGAACCATCGTTTCCAAACCTTTTGGCCATGTTTAGTTGCGTTGATGATCCATTGTTTGGTTGATTGTCATATATCTTTTATTCATCCATTATAAATTAAATCATGATAAATTATTTAATTAATATGACATTATTATCTCACATTTCCTTAATTACTTGTAAGTGATAATATATAATTTTTTCAGTATGATCCAAAATTTAATAAATCAAACCAAGCATATTATAATTTATTAAAAACTACTGGATGCCATATTCAATTTTTTAACAATCACTCAATATCAATCATATCTCATCGTATAGTATCTTCAAACTGATCCTAGAAGGGTTCTAGATATTAACTTACTTGTATATATATGAAAATTTATCACAAATTCAGTAAATTGCATTTGTTGTCCTATTTATGTATCTATCTTCTTAAGATTTGGTTGTCATGAACGATGTTAAAATTTTAGTTTTAGAATTGTCTTTTCATTTTTAGCAATAAAGTCTCGGAGTTACATTGGAAAAAGACTAATTGTAAGAAAAAAAAAATTACAAACTAAAACAGAATTTGGAAAACATTCTGAATTTTTATCGCTACCAAAAGTTGAAGAGTGCATCTATAATCAATTTCAGATTAAACATCCCGAAGAATATGATATATTTGATCTTAGGACAGGTCTCTACTTCACTTAATGTTACAGTGCACTGTACTATAGATTTGTTTAAACAAACCTTGTATGCATGGCTTCTTAAAAGATTAAACGCTAAATACTATGTATAAAACACAAAACATTAAACTCATTACTTTATTATTATTTAAAAAAAAATAATATATAAGGCACGGTAGAGGATTAAAACAATTCACCCGTAGGATAATGAGACGTATATAGCATGAAATATTTACGAGGTTTTGATAACAGGCGACTCAACTAAAATGTGGAGGAATGGTGGTGGCATGCACCTTCGCACACCAGGTGGCAGATGCCTACTCCGCCAACATGTTTCTCGTTTCATGGGCGGAGATAACCCAGTCGAGGCCAATCTCGCAGCTCCCATACTTCCGCCGCTCACTCCTTTTGCCCCGCCGCCCAACTGCGTACCACCTCTCAGTTGACAGCATGTACACCACAATTTCAGCTTTAGCACCGCCTGAGGATCAGGAAACGGATGACCAGCAAACAGCTTTGAGCCGAATCTACTACGTCAAAGCTGATCGAATTGACGAGATTCATGCATTGGCAAATGATGGGAAAAGGAACAGGAGGACCAAGCTGGAGGGATTCTGTGCCTTTCTCTGGAAAATGCTTGTTTCCGGTAGAGTTCCTGCCGGTGATGGATACTGCAGGCTGGGGATCGTAGTAGACGGGAGGAAACGATTGATCGACGGGGAAAAAAGGGAAGAAAAATGGATAAATTCATATTTTGGCAACGTGTTATCCATCCCATACGGGGAGAAGAAGATTAAAGAGTTGAAGGAAAAATCACTGAGCTGGGTGGCAAATGAAGTGCACAGCTTTCTGCAAAGCGCTCTGAGTAAAGAACACTTCCTGGGGTTGATAGATTGGGTGGAGGAGCACCGCCCCCGGCCAGCATTGTCCAGGATATACGCTGCTGGGGCCACGGAGGAGGAGCCGGCTGTAGTGGTTTCATCGGGGCTGCACTTTCCGGTGCGAAAGATGGACTTTGGGTGGGGAATGCCTGTGTTTGGGTCGTACCATTTCCCTTGGGGAGGGAAATCGGGATATGTGATGCCGATGCCAAGTCCAAAGGGGAACGGGGACTGGATTATTTACATGCACCTCTTAGAGGAGCAGTTGAAGTTGATGGAGACTAATGCACCTCATGTATTTATCCCCCTCACCTCTGATTACATTTATTCGTGCGCCTCACCTTAATTAATTGTCTCTACACTTTGAATCTGCTTCGCATCTGTCTTTTGGAACACTCATTCTGGCATTGCTATTATGATTAATTTATAACATCTCGATTCCTAGATAGATAGAGAAGACTATCTTCAGATTTTATGATAGATTTTACGTATTTTTTAATTGTTATAGTAATAGCAAGTACTCTCCAAAACTCGGGAATAACTGACTGCTATATATGAACGTGGGACTGCACAAAACAAATAACTTTTTACAATCCAACTACAACAAAATTTTCCACCAAGTCATTCAGTATGACGGTGTTCTGTTATCTACCATCAACCATGGTTAGACTAACATTATTCAAGGAGCAGCTACTCATTTGGCTTTGTTGAGAAGAACTCGTACCCGGATAAGAAGGCTTCCACTTTATCGCAAATGCAGTCTGATTTGGCTCGGGAAGCTCTACAATTTCACTGCTAAGAAATGAGAGTACAGAGGAAATGGATGGCCTATCTTTAGGAAGCTCTTGGACACACAACAATCCAATATGAATACATCTCATGATCTCAGGCCGGTAACTTTGACTCGATATTCTTGGATCTATGAGAATCGCCAGATTATCTTCATTCCATTGTTTCCATACCTGTGAATTTGGTAAGTAGAATGATTATTTTGAGCGCCATATCAGGCAAATTTATAAAATAGGAGAATTTTAAGAAGGCATACATGTCCCAAAAGATTCGAAGAGCCTTCTTTATTGTAGAAACTTGTGTTCCTTTTCCCAGTAGCAATCTCTAGTATCAGTACTCCAAAGCTGAAAACATCAGATTTTTCAGAAAATCTCCCTTCCAAAGCATACTCGGGAGCCATATAGCCACTGCAAGAAAATGACGTCAGTCGGACATCTTCAGTTACTGGTAAGCATTGGGTGACTATTTAAGAGAAAATTACATGATTCTGATTCTTAAATTGTGGATGGGTCGAATAAATAAGTACTCACTAAGTTCCCACAACTCTTACGGTGCTGACATGATCTTGCGTAGTGCCGAATATCCTGGCCATACCAAAGTCTGAAATCTTTGGATTCCAATCATTATCAAGCAATATGTTACTTGGCTTGAGGTCTCTATGGATTATTTTCAATCTAGAATCCCTGTGAAGATAAAGGAGGCCTCGACCAATACCTTCAATTATGTTGATACGTTTTCTCCAATCCAGAATATCTTGTGATGGATCTGTGCGAGTAGTATTCAGAGAATAGGTAATTACTTTCAAATGCAAACATTCGTTTGAACTAGAATCTCAACTTCCACAAATCCAGTTATCATTATCAGATCACAATGTGAAAGACAACTCTACCAGAAATTCAACTGACCGAAAAGGAAAAAGTCCAAGCTTTTATTAGGCATGTATTCATAAACGAGCATGGTTTCTTTATTTTCGACACAGCATGCCAGCAGTCGGACAAGATTCCTATGTTGAAGTTTAGAAATCAAGACCACCTCATTCATGAATTCTTGCATTCCCTGTCCAGATGCTTTTGAAAGTCTCTTAACTGCGATTTCTCTTCCATCATTCAAATTTCCCTAGAGATGCAACAAGTTAGAGCACCATAATCAACAATGTGATGATGACATGGGAAAGGCCAACAACATTACCTTGAAAACAGGGCCAAAACCACCCTTCCCGAGCTTGTTAGCCTCTGAGAAATTGTCGGTAGCGGTTACAAGCACCTCAAATTTAATCAATGGCAACTCTTCAAGATTAACTTTATCCATTGTATCTCTAGTAGAAGACTGAATCGTATCCGATGTGCTTGATTCCCTAGGTCCAATATTTGTTTTCTTACCTATTTCACAAGTAATATTAAGTGATAGCGGAGTATAGTTGCCTAATTCACGGGTTAGTGGTCCTAATAAATATTACCTTTCTTCTTGGCCATCCATTTCCAAGAGAAGTATGCACAAATGGCCATCATTACCAAGCCAACCACAACCACAACCACAACCACAACTATTATTATTTTCTTATTGTCTTTCTTCTCACGATCTGCAGCACAATATCCATAAAATCACAAACGCCAATATGCCAGAAGCAAATGAACAAGAGGCGAGCTTTAACAAAGTACAAACAAGAGCTTAGTTTTTTTAGTTTTTAGCTTTAACAAAGTATAAAGAAGAGCTTTAACTCATTCCTGTTGAGAAGAACAAACATATTTTTAGTCAGAAAGCAGGGGGAAATAACAAGAAACATAACGGGACATACCTAAAGCATCAAGAAAACACTCTCACATCAGCAGATAAAATACACACGAGTCATGGAAAGCACAGGACATAAATGATTTACCTAGTTCTGAAATTGCCAGGCGGATGTAAAGATCCGAACCCGTGGAGGCTGAGCCAGTTGGAAACTTCTGGATATCCATCAAGGTTCCTCTCCAGAACATACAACCAATACCAACATCAAACCCATAGGCCATACAAGAGCAATTGCTCAAGCATCGACCTCCACACTCATTTTCTGGGCCAACCCATCGGTCTGAGTATCCCGGAATTTTCAGACTTTGAAGCTTCAAAAAGCCATCTTCTCTGATCCCATTATTTGTGCCGTTGTTGTCTTCACATTTCATATGGATCCGTCTCATGCACCCATTTGTCCAATTCCCAGCGTCCCATTCTTGGATATTATTCGGCACAAAACCTGGCAAGCAACTACAGATAGGAGAGTTTTGCGAATTACATAACCCGAACGATCCACACTTGCCATAAGTTGTGCAACTATTGGTGGATGAATTGCTTCCTTGACCTGTGCAGAATCTTGGGAACAGAGAACAGAGAACTGCAGCCTTACAGAATAGAAGAAAAAGTTTAAAACTTTTTGCCCAGTGACAAATGGTTGTCGCCATTCGCCAGTAAGAAGAAGACTCTGGGGTGTAGGAATATGATATCCACCAATGAATCTGTTTCCTCAAACAGCGTTGCTTCTTCGTTTCAGTAGGCTTAGTTGGATTTTATTTTATATTTGCAGATTTTCTCGGTAAAAATAGATGAAACCCGAAAGAATTTCTTTTCAAGGATTGAGAATATACGAGCTGTCTGTGAAGGAACGGTAGTGAGAACAAAACGATACACAGAGTAAAGGTAATGCGTTTGAGCCACCAGCCAACAGGTTGGACTTGCATAATTTTCAATGTAAAAGAGGGTCACTCCTCGCGGTTATGAAAAATCCAGATTCAATCCTTGTACTTTTGAAAAGTCACTACTTGCCCATTAAATTAATCGCATTATTATATTTAATTATTTAGTTGATGAACATAATTTTTTGCATTAACCTTTATTGCATATAAATAGTCCTCTATTGATTTATTAAGATGGAGTAAATAAACTTTTTAATGTTAAAGTTTATACACCATGAATCAGACATATTTTTAACCAAACATATGTATATATGGATAGATAGATATATTACAAATAGTTGATTTTTTGGAAACATAGCGCAAAAGGATCTAAGTGTTAGTGACTTGGATATTAAAATTATGATAATAATTTTCTTAGAACTAAATTCAATTTTGTGGGGAAAAGCTCAAATAATATGCATTCGTAGTTTTTCCAATTTAAATCTCAGTAGCAGTTGAAACCACCCCTGTTTTTTTAAATTCAGTCCAAAAGTCACTACTTGCCCTTAAGTTAATTGCATTATATATTTAATTATTTAGTTGATGAACGAATTCTTTATTCATTTAAAATTTTTTGCATTAACCTTTATTGCATATAAAATTGTCCTCTATTCATTTATTAAGATGGAGTAAATAAAAATTTTAATCTAAAAGTTTATACACCATGAATCAGACATATATTAACCAAACCTATGTATATGTAGATAGATATATTAAAAATAGTTAATTTTGTGGAAACATAGCTCAAAAGGATCGAAGGTTAGTGGTTTGGATTTTGAAAATATGATTATAATTTTATTTGAACTAAATTCAATTTTGTGGGGAAAAGCTCAAATAATATGCATCCCTAGTTTCTTCCAATTTTAAATCTCAGCAGCAGTTGAAAGTTGAAACCACCACAGTTTTTTAAAATTCAGTCCAAAATTTTCCGTGGTTGCTTTGTGGTGGGGTATAGCAGATGGGGGACCTTTGGCATTAGGGTACTAATCTATTCTTTCATTATCAAGCGTGGTTCCATCTGTCATAATATAAACATTTGATAAATTA
Organism: Dorcoceras hygrometricum; assembly: GCA_001598015.1. Lineage (NCBI taxonomy): Eukaryota > Viridiplantae > Streptophyta > Magnoliopsida > Lamiales > Gesneriaceae > Dorcoceras > Dorcoceras hygrometricum. The sequence continues at coordinate 250,994 of KQ988996.1, forward strand.
ATTAGTTTAGTAGGAATTGAGATCTATCATTGATCGATGATTTTGTATCTAATCGCTTAGTCGTAGAAAAGAACAAATTTTGAATTGCATCGCGAAATGATAACATTTTCTATAGTTAATAGTGGTATCTAATTGGCACAAATGAAATTAAGATATTTTAGGGTCCACGAACAACGACGGCTGAAATTTATTATAATATTAATAATAATAACAACCACAACAACAAAAAAATAAATATATAAATAAATAATAATAAATGATGATAGATTATTAGTTCAATATGAAATTTAAAAGTTATTAAATTATTAATAATTCGTTCTCAATATTGTTTAGGAATCGAAAACAAATTACAAAAGACAGTATATACATTATCCTTGACTACATTCTTTAGCTTATGCATCGTATACCAAAACCATGTAATAAAAAGACCAGAGAGTCATCGGCCGTCCAGCACTGTGAGTGTGACCTCGTTGCCCGAGTATCCGGTCGGTTGAGTTGTACCAACATGGAAACGGTTCCACTTCTCTGCAAAAACCGGCTGCTCCGGTGCCGGCAGGTCCACAATTTCCCGGCTGAGCATTGACAGAATAGTTTGAATTGTAGGCCTGTCCGTAGGAAACTCTTGCACACACAAAAGGGAGATGTGAATGCATCTGACGATCTCTCCCTGGAAATTTGAACTCAATATATTTTGGTCTGCAAATGCCAGACCATTATCTTCACTCCACAATTTCCAGGCCTGAAAATGTTCGAAAGTATATTACGACGGAGAAATTAAATTTTATAGTGTTGTACGCACAAGTATTTCTTATAAGATTGAGGGATGGCTTACACATCCCAAAAGGCTCAAAGACCACTCTTCGTTGTAATAGTGTGTGTTCTTTTTTCCGCTTATGATCTCCAACATCAGCACACCAAAGCTATAGACATCAGACTTCTCAGAAAATCTGCCTTCCATTGCATACTCAGGTGCCATGTATCCACTGCAGAATACGTACCCATATAATTATATCGTATAATTGTATCATGTAAAAAGGAGTTGATTCGAAAATTGACTTACTATGTCCCTACAACTCTTGCAGTGTTGCCTTGATCTTGGTTGCCTCCAAAAATTCTTGCCATGCCAAAGTCTGAAATTTTCGGGTTCCAATCCTCATCAAGAAGTACATTACTGGGCTTAAGATCCCGGTGGATAATCCTCAGTCTAGAGTCCCTGTGAAGATACAGTATTCCTCGACCAATACCTTCGATGATATCAAAACGCTTCTTCCAAGTTAGGATCTGTTGCGATGGCTGCGTAGGATCTATACATAAATATGACATAAAAATCAACTTTCTGTTAAAATGAAAATTCTGCTGCAAATGAAAATAAAAGCCGGCTTGCGTTCAACTCGAAACTGACCAAAGAGACACACATCCAAGCTTTTATTCGGCATGTATTCATATATCAACATCTTCTCTTCCTTCTCCACACAACATCCCACCAATCTCACAAGATTTCTATGTTGGAGTTTAGAAATCACGGCGACTTCATTCATGAATTCTTCCATTCCCTGTCCTGAGGCTGCTGAGAGCCTCTTAACTGCTATTTCTTTCCCGTTTGCCAGTTTTCCCTGTGAATATCATATCAAAATTTCAGTGCTTGTTACTTGATATTTTTAATTCGAGCAAGCAACAATGGTAACGGGGAGTAAGAAAGCTTCTACCTTGTATACGGTACCAAAACCACCCTTCCCGAGCGCATTGTCGTCTTGGAATTGATCTGTTGCGATGGCCAGTGTCTCAAATGTGAAAAGTGGCAGCTCTTCGATGTTCACCTTCTCTGATTCATCTTTGAGCACGATTGATGCAGAATCTGATGGAAATGCCTGCACCGCTTCCGACAGCCTTCTGTCTTTTTTCTTCTCTCCTGATGATGGCAAGTGATACAAAAATATTAATGACGGCCTTAGAAAAGTGATCCACGTGTGTGCTTATTTCTTTTCTATGTTACCTTTATTCCTGAATATACAGAACCAAGCAATGAAAATCATAATGGATATGGCTACGACAGCCACGAATATCGGAATTAGTATCAACATATTCTTCTTCTTCTTGTGATCTGCAGGAAATAAGTGAAGATTGAGTGAAACTAACAAATTCAAAACACGCTGGCCAAACTAGAACTACTCCATGTGAAAAATCAGAGGCAAATTAGTCCCGAGGATACCTAATTCTGACTTGGCTAGACGAATATAAAGATCAACACCAACACCAGCAAACTCCTGAATGTCGACCAAATTCTCACTCCAAAACATGCAACCAATAGTCGGATCGTGTGCATACGCGATGCATGAACAATTGCTCGAGCATCTATCCCGACATTCGTCCACCTGCCTCGATGAAAATTGTTCAGCAAAATCTGGTACCTTCATAAACTGAAGCTTCAAAAACCCGTCTCCATTTCCTTCCTTGCCATTGGAATTATTGCTTGGATCACACTGTAATGGACTTTTTCTCACACACCCATTCGTCCAGTTACCGCTCGCCCATTCGTCCTTGTTCTTGGGCTCAAAACCTCTCAAACAAGAACAGATCGTTGGAGAATTTTTAACGTTGCAGCTACCAAAAGGACCACAAGTTCCATATATATCACAAACATTTTGGGGAGCCAACCATGTTATATCCCAGCTCTTCTTCTGATCATCCCACAGTGTCTGCACCAGGCTCCCGGAAGAATTCAGGTCGATTTTCATCAAGACAGTTCCCTCAGGCGCCGTGAAGTAGAAGAGCCCCGAGCGATTATCCACCACGCTGAATCCATCGAGGTACGGAGAATACATATCCTGCACCCCTATAAGAATCTGCCCGTTCCAGGGGCCACTCCTCCAGTGGGGTCGGCCGTTTTTCCAGGTGAAAATCTGAGGGATGTTTAAAGCTTCCAGCCCCGCCGTGAAGTTCCCGACTTGCGGGTCGGACTCACTTCTCCAGGACGACACGGACACCTTATTACCAGTCTTCGTGTCGTCAATTATCTTCAACAACGGCAGGAAAACGTCCGAAGGATGCGAAAAAGAATCCCATATAATGTTTCCAGTTGAAACTTCCTTTAGAACAAGATTCCCAGTGTCCTGAATTTGAGCACTGGTATTCGTAGGAGAAGTTGTGGCGTTGGTTGACCAGATTATCTCGTTGTCGCCATTGGTGAGCACCAGATTCCCGTCTCTGTCTATGGACACAGAGCCGGAGGAATCTCTGAGAGGATTATCTCTGTTGGCGATCCATATCGAGGTTTGCTCAGAAACTGTGTAGAAAACTGCCAGGTATCTATTCTTGGAGTCGGGAGGCGTGAAAAATCCTAATTTGAAGACCTTGCGAGCTGATACAATTGTATCAGGATCTTTGATGGATAAACCAGCTGGTAATGTATCTGTTTCCAAGCAAAATCCTTGAAAAGGAAGGCATAGAATCAAGAAAACATATGGAAGCAAAATGTTCAGAGTTATAGTGTTCATCGTGGTTTACTGATAGCTTGCAGGAGAACTTGAAAATGTAATAATTGTTTTGTTATAACGATCAGATCTTCAAATGTTGATTTAAATTGGTTGAATAATTTACGCGGAGGAGGCTGGTGGAAAGCTGTATTCATTGAAGGCAAGTGGTGTTGGGGGGGGGTCACTTGATAAGTCAACTAAAGTCGTCGAGGAAACAACAAAACTTTTTTTTAGTTATCTTTCTTATTCGTCCTCAAATGGGTTACAAGAGTTCACATTAATTTCCGAACTGTGGGCCCCGAATTTGTGTCAAGTGGACTTAGTATAATTTTACATTATATGATTGCATCAGCCTAAATTTATTTACAACAATCGACAAAATTAAGTACATCAAGTATGAGTCTCGTTAAATTCGTAGGAATATATTATTTCCTCTGTCGAGAGAGATATTTTTCTTTTTGAAATTGGAATATATTTATTAAGAAAAACCCACGATTTATTACAGTGTCCTCTTTAAAATGCTCGTGTACCGTTCGTCGTTCGATATCAATATCAACTATTCCGCCATTACATTATTGGATAGGAATTATGTGAGATATTAAAAATTTAATTTACAGATAAATTGGTATTAAAAATTTATTTATTTGTACCGAAATTTAGAAAATGGACTATGGAAACAAAACCTGAAGGATACGGAGACCAGACTCAACTAGGTCCACTCTCAAGTCCTCTTTTAAATTTCGAGACTTGGAAGTCATTATGGACAAATTTGAATGTGTTGGATTTCTTTTGACTAAATTCCGCACTAAATTATAATTTATTGAATTAATTAAAAACAATGTTTCTAGATATTCAGAAAAAGGAGAGAAATAGGTGAGAAGGCTCCAAGCATAAAAGTTGTTGGACCTCAATGCGTTCCACACATTCTATATCAAAATAAAAAATGGATTAATTGAGCAATATTTCTGAATATTTGACGTGTGAAATGCTTGAACGTATTCTTTTAACTTCTGATAATTTTATGTTTGAATTCTATTCAAGTTAAAGCCCTACGATTATATGATTATCATTATAAATGGAGTACTCGTTGATACTAATTAAATTGGTTTATTTCATCATAAAATATAGTATTTAAAATTTTTAACTAATATAAGCCAAGAAACTAGTTATTTAAGTAACATAAACTCATTAGGTTAAATTATTTCAGTTAAATAGAAGTAGATATAGAATGGAAATATATTCATATATTAAAAAAGTGCACTAAATAAACTAAATTTAATCATTTAATCTTTGGGTATTCCTAATGAATCTAGATAAGTGGACCCATTTTGGAATTTAAGCCCATTTAGCTAGTTACCAGGTCCAGGCTTTTAAGTCAGAGCATCTTTTAGTATTTGGGCCTAGCTGCGAAAAATAGGCAGTTCCTATTCTCTAGAAGCGATAGTTGTTTTTCTTATTACACAAAACGATACTTGTGCGATGTCTTACCTTTTCTACGCTTTCAAAACTGAGCTTCACGGTGATGTAGCTTGAAAGAACAGGTATTTTTATTGAAAATGTAGTCCCACCTTAATTAAGTAAGTCTTATTTCTTATACTCCGACGAATTTACCCGTAGAAAAGAGCAAAGTACCATTTTTGTCCTTATAGGACATGAATAAAGTCAACAGATAAATTAGGTCATTCTTTGCTCGCTTCTCAAAATGAAGCATGTGGCAGGCGGTGAAATTTGATGTGGGAACATATTTTGAATGAGATGTGACGTAGCCAAATTATCTCAGCCGACAGCTATCACCACGTCGGGATCTTGAGCGTCGGGTCGTCGGGCATCGGGTACTGGAGGATTGGTATGCTTCTCCTTGATGTCTGCAACCACAAATCACAGGTCAGAAGGCGCCGTAAGTGTGTCCGACGAAAGCCATCCGATGCTTAAGTCAGGTAGGATGCGAGAGAGAAAATGAGAGCAAGAATATATGCTTGGTGCAGAAGAATACTAGAATGTATATGTGTAGAATGAGGGAGCATACCTGATATTTATAGAGGGGATAGGCGGTGGAAGGGAGCATATCCTGGCGAATATTCGCATGCACCGGGTATCTCGGACGATATATTCTTCGCGGTCCTCGGGATCTTATCGTTTAAATTATTAAAGACGTATCATCTCTGGATTCTTCAAATAAGGAAAGACGTATTTGGGCTGGATTCTGGTAGATATGGTATCGTCCTCGGGAAACACTCCCGATGTGAGCACAAGTCCTCGGGCTAACACCCGATCTCCTAGGGAGTCCTCGGGAAACTTCCCGACCTTGGTAGCGTAGGTCGGGCCTGAAGTGTGCTGCTTGGTCATCGGATCCCGATGTGATAATAGGGGGCATCAAAATGCTATATAATTTAATTCACTAATTAATCACATTCGAGAATACAAATATGTGACTGTGTTTCGAGTATTCCTAGAATGAAAACATCAAAGCTCTGGGTGTTAGAAATATTTTATTTGGGCATCAAAAATATTATCTCATTAAGTGGCACATATAGATTTTGATTGAGATTTGATCATGCACATCTTTTATCTTTATTAAGTGGCCAAATCTTGAAAGATTTAGATGTGCACAATCTATAAGAGTTTGAATCAATCAAAATACCTAAAGATGTATCTTATCGAGATTTGTCACAATCTTGAAAGATTTGTTGATGGCACAAATCACCTATAAATAGTGGCTCAGGGTCCCTAAGCACACACACCATAAATCATTCATACCATCTATTGTGAGGTCTGGAGTGCTTAGAAGACTCTGTAGCAATTTCAGTTTTGCTCGTGCTGTCTAAAGTTCCGCATCAGAATCAATGGCTGGAGGTAATTCTTGATCCAGTTTCCGCATTCAGTATCATGTTATTCAGTCAAACATGATTTAATTCTTACAGTTGGTATCAGAGCGGTTTTATTTCTGCCTTGATTCAAAAATTTTTTTTAAGAATCCCAATTTATGTTTTTTGTACAATTTTCGAAATTTTGTGTATAAACCCTAAAATCATCCCACTACCCTTAATTGGCCGCCGACCGCCGCTCATCACCGGAAATTGAAGTTACCAACCGAGAGCCCACGAAACTCCGACCTCACGCCGCCCTTCATCGGCTGCTAGCGTCGAGTTTTTGGCCGGAAAATCGTGTCTTCTCCGACGCGAATTTTATCACCGGAAATTAAAGTCACCAACCGAGAGCCCACGAAACTCCGACCTCACGCCGCCCTTCATCGGCTGCTAGCGTCGAGTTTTTGTCCGGAAAATCGTGTCTTCTCCGACGCGAATTTTCGAAACTTTCCGGCCAAAATCCGACATATCATCGGCCATTCAGTGAACGGGTATTGAGGGGAAAGGTCGGAAATCGTGTTCTCATATCAGTGGTGGCCTCAATCGACCTTGAATCGTCGGAATTTCGCCGGATTTTCGTTTCCTTCGTCGACCCGTTCGTTTTACAAAAATATATATATATATATATATATCCATCGCGATTCCGGCGAATTGGACGACCGTGAAGGTACGGTTTGGGTCGGCCGTCTTCAGGTAGTCGACGGCCGTCCACGTTTGGCCGGATCTTGGCGGCGGCGGCGGGATTTGGAAAGGAGGGGTAGGGTTTGAAGGTTTTTGTTGATTTGGGGTCAATTTCGAATTTTGTAAAATTTTTGGGGCTGCTTCGAAAATTGTGTTTTTCTTGGGCCATTTTGAAATTTTCGAGTTTTCAAAATTAAGTGCTGTTTTGATGTTGCAATATTTTGAAATTTTGAAATTTGGATATCTATAGATTTGTTTTCCAAATTTTTTGAATATTTGCATGTTTTGCATATTTTTTGAAATATGTTATCCTGATTAATCTTCTTATTTGCATGCAATTAATTATTATGTTTGATGTTATTGATATGCAAATGAGGATAATTTGTTCATATTTAATGTGTTGCCTCCATAATTGGTGAACAAATTAAATTTCATA